>PNEQ01064770.1:0-14298 GCA_003012365.1 Medauroidea extradentata | reverse complement strand
CTCACTTATCTTACCACATTTACATGTCGCCCAGACACAACACGCAAAAGGTACTTGCTTTAAGGGGTGTGGAAAGATAAGATGTCTAACGAACGGCTGGAATACTCAGTCGTCGATAAAATCTAAACTACTCATCAAAATTCGATGAGAATTTTTTTACTGAGTATATATTTTATCAGCGGACGTTGAGTTATATATCACTATCCGGTAGTATGCGTTTCTTTCGAGTAAAAAAATTAAAACTGTTTTTAGTAAAAAAATAAGTGCTTGAAGCCACATAATCTACACAATTGGAAAACTGTCATTTTTATAATTTTATATGACATCTAGTTATAATTTTATATGACAACATCTAGGCCTCTATAATAACTGAATTCCAAAATATGCTCTCGTTTTGATTTGGAACTAATTTTACTATCCTAAAATCTTTGCACGAGTGGTATACGGGTGTAAACATTATTTTTAATTATTATTTAATTATATTTTAAGTGAATATTAAGGGAAGTATGAGCCATTGAAAATGAAAATTAAAAAAATATTGTTTGGTTAAAATAAAAAAACGTTCAATTACAATTCTGTAGGTGATAAGTGTTATTAAGATCTTTAGCCTGAAACAAATTCAGCCTCCAAACCTTTCCTTACATGAAAATAATAGGACTGACCTTCCGCAAATTGCATAAAATTGTTTTCAAAGTCGTGTTTTTTTTTTTTTTTTTTTTTAATTTCTTGTTGTCTGTTCGAGAAGTACATCGTAAGAAACAAAAGAGGTCCTCTAGTTTCAAGTTCTAAGAATTCACAGTTTATAAGAAAACTGCACGCAACTTTTGCTGTGGCAATACGACTACGCCTGGTAAGTAGGCAAAACGTAGTACGTTCCCCATGGAATTACTCATTTGTCCAATTGACTTGCTCTTAGGAAATCTTACATGTAGTGCAGCGGTATTTAAAAATCATATCGCAAAATCTAACGAAATAAACATTTTAAAAAAATAATTGTTAGTTTCGACTCGATAAATTTGGCAACAAGTTAGATTTTGCACAGTTTTTGGAAATGTTACTTTAAAAATATATTAATGAGTTTTCAGACATCATTATATCCCATTCGTAAATTCTTAAATATTTTAAATAAGTTTATACTGTTTTATTTATTTATTAGTTTATTTTCGCTGAACGACAGAAATGAAAAGGTAAGAAAAAATTATTCTGCAACCATTGCTTGTACTGGAAATCAAAGGACTCCGTTTCTGTCATTCAGTGACATAAACAAATAAAACTATTTTCAAAACGATTGTAATTCTTTCAGACTGTGCCAAAATGAATGTTACGTTCATAAAATCAATGAAACCCAAAACCAGTTCAAGCACAAGACTGTTCTAAGTTAGTTGGATTAATTTTGCAACATTCTTTAAAAACTGCATTACAGGTTGCATTTTTCTGGGAGCACGACGTATAATTCTAGGGGAATTACCTGTTTGCCCACCTACCAGGCGTGGTGTTTAGTGCCTCAGCAAAAGTTGCGTGCATTTTTCTTGTAAATGATGCATCCTAGGAGTTTGCAACAAGAGTTTTCCACGTGATGTGCTGCTCGAATAGACAGCATTGAATTTTCACAAAACCTGACGGCAAGGTAATTTTGTACCATTTCACGGTAGCCACCCCTGTTATTTTCATGAAAAGGGAAAGTTTGATGGCAGAATTTTTTACAGGTGTAAGATCTTAGTAACCCTTAACATCACATACAGAATTGTAGTTTAACTCCTTCCCGTTTCTGCGATTTTGATCAAACACTATTTTCAAATTTTTTTTGCCCATATCCGCCTTAATATTAACTTATCTTAAAAGTGTCACGTATAATGTCTGCTTACTTTACTTTATCATGAGTTATTATCTCCTGTAGTTTGGACTGTTAATTTTCTTACACCTGTGTGTATGAGTGTATACAGTACATTGTATTATATATATATATATATATATATATATATATATATATATATATATATATATATATATGAAGTCCAGAAACTGGCCAAATTTTGTACGATAATTTCCGTGCACAATTTGGCAGCACAGCAAAGCGTAATACTCCTCTTGCGTGCATATAAAACTAGACTGTTACTGTTCGGGCCGTCATATTATAAGCGCAAGAAGGCACTTACATACACACACACACACACACACACACACACACATATATATATATATATATATATATATATATATATATATATAGACACGTACACAGGCGCAAGTATTAAAAGTTTTCGCAGAACTTCACCACATCAATAAATGGTAGGACAAGGGATATGGGTACGACGTCGCTGGCATTGTTGAGCTTCTGTACGCTCGCATACTCTACGGCCAGGCCACTACAAGAAAGGAGAGGACGGGTGAATGGCGAGAGGAGGCAGTGTGGCAGGAGGAGATCGTTAAGCACGCTGCCTGTCACTCTGTGCTCACGCGGTGATCAACGGCATGGGTGTCGACGGAGGTGCGGCAACAGAGCACTCGTTAAACAAAACATGTGTATGTGCGGCACGCGGGTCGACCCACGGAGCGTAAATCACCACTTGGCAAACCTCCGCGACGGGCGTGGGTGTGACGGGTTGGAAGGGGGGGGGGAGTATAAGGTCGAGAAGGCGACTGGAATCGCGAGAGATAAATTACACCAGCGCCTTGCCCCACCGCGCCCCGGCACACACCACCATTGTTGCGTCGAGCTGTTCCACTGTTGATCGAGAACTTTCGCAGCCAGGGGCGAAGAAACCGTGCTGTAAGGAGGGGTTGATGACACGGGGGCCAATGCCCCACCACCCCCTTTTTTAACAGCTGGAAATCAAACGGGATCACGGTGATGACTTAGGAGTCCTCGACTGGCGCATGGACGGCGTTGCAGTGTGTCACACGTATTCTTTTTTGTATGTATGCATGCATGTAGGTATGTATGCACGTATGTATATATGCATGCATGTATGTATGAATGTATTTATTTATTTCGTCTTTCATTTACTTGGCGAAGTTAAGGCTAAAATGCCTTCTCTTACACGTGTGTATGTATGCATGTATGTATGCATTTATGTATGTATGCACGTATGTATGTATGCATGTATGCATGTATGTATGCGTGTATGTATGTATATATTGTTACAAAATGGTTTTTTTTTATAAGTCGTTATTATATGCGGGGTTCCTAAGTTATTAGTATTAGGTTGGGGGGTTTCACTCAGATGGTAGCTACACTGTGGGTTTATTTAGATGTTATTTAGGGTTAAAGGACTAAGAGACAGTTATGGTTAAACGGTCATTTACTATACTACAATCTGAATACCAAATAGGTAACAATGTGTTCTATTTAATTAGGAGGGGAGCGCAATATTACTGATTATTAAGTATTGTGTTAAGTTGAGAGTTGCTGCCACATTATTAGATCTGACGACCTTACCGAAAGCTGGATTGATGAGGAGACGGCATCGAAGGGACGAGCACGCACCCGCCGGGGCTCGAGCCCGAGTCCCCGGCGGAGTACTGCACTGCTGTTGATCTGATGAGTGCTGGTGGACGAGAGCTCGACGACAGACAGCGGACAGACCCCGTTTACTTGGTAACAGCGCCATATATCGGCGTGCTTGTCCCCGATATTGTGGAACCCCGAGGGGGGAGGTGAGTTGCTGTCTTCCGTGGTTTCCCAACGCTGACCTGATTGCCGCTCGGATATCTTGCTGTTCGGTTTGCTAGGCAATATTGCAACAATATGCATGTATGCATGTATGTATATATGCATGTATGCATGTATGTATGCATGTATGTATGTATGTATGTATGTATGCATGTATGTATGTATGCATGTATGTATGCATGTATGTATGCATGTATGTATGCATGTATGTAGGCCTATGCATGCATGTATGTATGCATGTATGTATATATATGTATGTGCTTATATACATACACATATATATCACACATGATGTTCGGGAATGAATGGTCGTAAATCACAAGGGTGGTAGATAACGTGAAAAGAAACTATTACCAGAATTCAAACGGGGAAAGTTTCTGCCAGTTGAGCTCTGGTGTCGGTAAGAATTGTAAACTGACCAATGACAGAGATATCCTGAATTTTAAGTTACAATGAAGTTGATAATTTAAAAGCCATACTTGTTTTTTTTTTACTTTAAAATTAAATTAATTGACTTCTCTTTTTAACACGAGTAAATACATATAATGTTACTATGGTTTCGAATTTTATTACGTACATTAGTGATTACAGCACAACTAATGGCAGAATTTTTACCTTGCCAAAATAATAAATAACATTGTAACAAACCTGGCGTGAGAAAGTATAAGAATTTACTGTTAAATTACATTGGGCGTAGATATGTTCCTGCCAACATTGCTACAGTATCTTCCAGACTTTTTTCCGTATCCTGATAGGCCCCTAACTATATTCTCATTTTTTTTCTTTGCGTTTTTATTTTTGTTGCAATACTCTACTATTCTCAAATCAGAGAATGGTTTCTGTCCGAAACTGACAGGCCTATCATGAAAGATGGCTGAGCCATGTCGAATGTAGGCTGCAAATTTGAACACTTTACCTTGAGTTCGTAAGACCTCTCCTTGAATTAGCGTTAATTTTGTAATTCGAGTCTAGTGACTCGTGCCCTGGGCTGAAAGGGACATTCTATGGTGTATACGAGCCCTTGCTATGAATTATAACAGCAACATATGACGTCCGGGCACATGGTCAACCAAATCGAAACATGACCATCATTTAAAATGTAAATATCTATCATATATCGAGTATGGGATTCGAGGTAGGCAGCGCATTTAAGATTCCTATCTACCTACACAGAGGACACATGTTTCAAACAATATTTGTATTACAGTAAAATTAGGGTCGCTTATTGGAAACACGATTTTCAGGTCTCTCAACATGGCTAAAAACGACTTTTACAGTCTACAGTAACTAGGAAAATACCAACCGAATTCGAGAGGTACAGTAATAGAAATATTGTTGGGATCTGAACCATAAATATCATAAATCAAATGATATGGTCGTTACAATTAAAGTCCCACAGGGAAATGAAAAATAATACAGCCCTGCGCGTCGTAAGCACGGTTTGGGCATCGAGGTAATACTGCATTAAATACGCCAGCCGGCGGCAACCTTAACACTACATCGCATGCATAAACGCAGACTACCTTGGTGCGTGATACGTACTGATAGCGTGATACGGAAAGTGTTTTTTCATAAATAACTAACTTTATTAATCTTTTCCGTATGCTAGAATTATCTCTAACATAGTTTAAAGTCACGAATTTGCAGTACTACACAGTAAAATATAAAACAAAACAAACCTCACAGCCTTCTTAATAATATGAAACCGTTGAAACGATGGCCGACATCTTTAGAAGGATGTGCTTTCATCCGTCGTACCGTCAAACGTTAAGCTTGCCTAGCTTTCGACGGACGGATGGAAAAATTGGACGTTCCCGATTGGCTGCTGGTCACGTGATTGACGGATGGTTGACAGACGGACGTGCGCGACGGGCTATTTATTGTAACCAGAGATTAGATAAACATGCAGATGAAGCATAAGGTATGTTCTATGGTGAGGGATACGAAGCCTTGAGGACGCCATTCGTAATATTGGAACCTGAAAAATGATGTTTATTACCATAGCAACGAGTATAATGCGGCTGTGGGTTGGGTTGGCCAACCATAACCTCGTTTCTCAATACATCTACAGGAACAGCTGATTGCACTCCGCCATATTGCAACTTGTATAAACAAAGTCAGCTTGACTTCAGTATAGGCTGCTTATGCTCCATTTGTATGTTTATCTAATATCTGATTGTAACTCCAGCAGTTAATCAAATAAAGCCTCCTGAAAAAATAGCCTCCATCTAGCTACGGTTGAGTGCGGTCGTCTAGACAGCAAGGGAAGACGATCTTATGTCTACCACAGGCGGATGCAATAAAAACTCATCCCGTGCTCTTTGAAGCGGGCTAGGGATTAATTGCAGCGACGAGCAATTTCTGTCGCCGCACGCACGTGTGTGTGTTGCCAGGGAGAGACGGATGGTGTTTACGAAAACGTCCCCGAGTTTGGAGCTGTTCAGACGCCATTAGCAACCGCCGAAGGCTGACAAGTTTACGTGCGAGTTTCTGGGCTGTGGGGACTCAAATAAATTCCCTCTCCCGTGCCCGCCTCGGCCGTATCTACATCCGGTGTTTGATGCACTCGAGTTGGTAATTCCGAATGCATGTACAAAATAAGTCAGGACGAGTGTGTGTTAAGACGCACACATACTGGCCGTGTGTTTGTGTGAGTGAGACACGGCGCCAAGGGCGATGTTGACTGGCTCATCTGGTGAGGTATCGTCTCTACCGTAAGACACTGAAATACTGTGCAGTGGTATCGTAGATCACTCGCCTGACTGACACATTCAGTGGTGACCCCATATTTATATTAGTATAAAGTTTTAAGCAAAGTCCATTGTATGTTTCTATATTAGTTTTACACGAATCCCGTGAGTAGTTTTTCAGATAGCCAATAGAAGGTGGGATTTTTTTTCCGCGGGGGCTCCGAAATGATTTTTCTAACTGACGTGATGTTCTGAATCTACCTTTCCATCGTTGTTTGAAGTGTATTTCCTTTCGCATATTGACGCAATAGGAACATGTGGAATAGTTTTGTAAAAATAAACGAATTTACGAACCCACGGCAAGGCATTTTAATCGAGCGGTAGGCGAAGCCCTTAATTTTGAGATGTGGTTAGCTTATGAGAATGTGAGTAGCCTATAAGATATGTTTCCAACTTATCCGTACAACAATTAATACAGAAGAAAGTATTCACTCTGAAAATATACTGAAGTACATTTCTATTAATGTAATCCTAAACAGTTTTATATTTTATTGTTTATATACTACTAGCAGTCCCCCGCGGCTTTGCTCGCGAGTATTATTCATAACTGGTAATATTTACTTTTACTGAAAAATCTCTTTGTACACAAGAATGATACTTCAATCATCAAGTGTTAAAATGTCCAAGCGGCTAGTTGAACTAAATCTGCAGCAGGATAAGTAGATATAACTGTCCACGCGAAAAGCCGTCTTAAGTTTGTCCCTGCCACTAACAGCGACTTCGCCTGGGCCTTATTTAAAGCTCTGCAAATTTTACGTTGTGGTGTGATTACAGACACCTAGGTAAGTGGTTAATCGAATGAAAAACGTCTGTTTACCCTGCGCACAACCATTGGTGACGGTGTCCTCAATTACATATTTTCAAAACATTCACTTGAAGTTTAATGCCATTGGAAAGTTTTAGTGGGAAAAGATTTCGCGAAAACGTATTTAGTACCCCAACCTGGAGATTAGTGAGATGATATATGTGAGCTGATATTGTCGACGAACCTAAGTGGAAAGTGAACTGCATAATCCATTTTACCCTTTTTAAACGACTACATGCAAATTGCACTAATTCTATCTGCCTTGTAGTTTTTGTGTGTCAGAATTGTACGTTCGCATGCAGAATTTAACGGAATTTGAGCCCAGAACTTCCCGGAATGTAGACCAGAACATCTTGAAAATTAAATTTAACTTAAAAAATAAAACATTCCTGTCATGGGCTCATAGAGGTTGTACAACACCACTTCTCGACAGGTTACTGTCGAGTGAAACTCATCTATAAGTTACTTCTCGCTGCTCGTACTAGCTTTTCGGATTGTCTACCTTAAAAGTTTACAAACTTTGTTTTATTACTAATGATCAAGTTATCTTATACAGTATAAAACAAATTAACATATAATTTTTAAATACTTACGCAAGCATCACTCTGACGCGAACAACACCTCAATATCTCTACTGGTTAGATAGATATCATGGGTTTATTGAAAACAAATGTGCTTTTTCACCCTTTTGGGTGTCAAATTTTAAATAATTTAAATTCACATCTTAGACATTTGTATAAGTATCCAATTGAAGTGCAAATCACGACGCTAGCCCGTTCAGTCGAATCAAAATCGATTATTCATTTTAAAAAACACATATGACCACTGCACAGTACTGAGATTTCGAATTTCGAAATATCTTAAAACCCTTTTGCGATCATTTCTGTAATCATCATCCTGAAGCAGTCATCAAGTGTTAGAGTGACAAAGCTGCAAGTTGAGCTAACTCTGCAGCAGAATAAGTAGCTATAGCTGCCCACGCGAAAAGCAGTCTTAAGTTTGTCCCTGTTACTAACAGCGACTTCTTCTTGGCCTTATTTATAACACTGCAAAGTTGACGTTGTGGAGTAGTTATAGACTCTAAAATGTAAGAGGTTAATCGAATGAAAAACGTCTGATTTACCCTGTGCATAACCATTGGTGACGGTGCCCTCTATTACATATTTCCAAAATATTTACTTGAAGTTTAATGCCATTAGAAAGTTTTGGTGTGAAAAGGTTTCGCGGAAACAATTTGGTGCCCCAAGCTTGGGATTACGGAGATAAAATATTATGTGAGCTGGTGTTGTCGAGGGACCTAAGTGGAAAGTGAGCTGCACAGTCCATTTTACCCCTTTTAAACGACTACATGCA
This sequence comes from Medauroidea extradentata, assembly GCA_003012365.1. Lineage (NCBI taxonomy): Eukaryota > Metazoa > Arthropoda > Insecta > Phasmatodea > Phasmatidae > Medauroidea > Medauroidea extradentata. Next base: position 5,717 of record PNEQ01064770.1, on the reverse strand, counting down.
AATTGCACTAATTGGATCTGCTTTGCAGTTTTTGTGTGTCAGAATATAACGTTCGCACGCAGCTTTCAACGGAATTCGAGCCCAGAACCTCCCGGAATGTAGATCTGAGCTACAAACAACTGCGTCACGTAACGTCGAAATAATTCATTAAAAACCAATTTAACTTAAAAAAAATATTCATGTCCTGGGCTCATAGAGATTGAACAATACCACGTTTCGATATGTTTATGTTGCATGAACTCCTGTATAATTTATTTCATGCTGGTCGTTGCTTTTCGGATCGTCTGCCTTGAAAGTACACAAACTTAGTTTTATTTTCAACAATCAAGTTATCTCGTAGAGTAAAAAACAAATTTCATATGATTTTTTAAAATACTTAAGTAAGCATCACTCTGACGCGAACAATACCTAACTATCTCTACTGGTTAGATAGATAGTATGCGTTGACGGAAACAAATTTCGGGCTTTTTCACCGTTTTGGGGGTCGAATTTCGAAATACTTTAATTTCATATTCTATACATTTGTATGAGTATCCAAATGAAGTGCAAATCACGACGGTAGCCCATTGAGTCGAATCAAAATCGATAATATATTAAAAAACACATATGACCCTAAACACAGTACTGAGAGTTCGAATTTCGAAAAATCTAAAATCAATTTTTCGATTCTTTTTGTAATCATCGTCATGAAACAAAAATTAACTGTATATCTCGACGGGTTCGATAGGTATCGAGGATTTATCTAAAACACAGTACAGGTATTTTCACCACCTAGGAGACAGAATTTCGAAAAAACCTTAAATCACATTTTAGACTACTTTACTTGTGTCTCTTGGACGTGAAGAACACGACAATAGCCCGTTGGGTTCAAAATATATCGACGATTAATTACAAACACATAATTCGTGAAATTACTTTTCAGGTATTTGAGTAAGCATCAATCTTAATCAAAAATTACGACGCTATATAAATATCAATAGAATCGATATCGATTTTGAATCGAAAGTACATTTTACCCTTTTTTAACCTCTTTGTGGCCGAATTCGGATACTATATTTAATGGGATATGGGATATTTACAAAAGCATCAATCCGAAGCAAAGAGCATTGCGATATCTCGATTGGTTCGATAGATATAGAGGAATAATCGAAAACACATTTCACGTATTTTCACCTTCGTAATTAAAGAATTTCGAATCGTCTTCGAGCCCTGCCATATATATTTGTATACGTAATAAATTGAAGTAAAAATCACGACGATAGTCAATTGTGTTTCAGTAATATAGACGATTCATAAATAACATATTGTGCCCATTTTTACTTCATGCGGATCTAATTTTAAAAAATCCTAAAATTTGTTTTTTGTTATTTACGTAAGCAACATTTTGAAGTGAAAACCAACTCTCTATCTCTAAGGGTTCAGTTGGTATCGATAGTTAATCTGAAACACATTTAAGGTATTTTCACCCCCTTAAGCACTGAATTTCGAAAAATCCTTAAAATTGCCAATATGCATTTTTATGAGTGTCCTATTAAAGTAACAGGCACAATGTTAGGCCGTCGAGTTCGAGCTTTATCGTCGTTTCTTCTGAAACACATTTCACCCCTTTTCACCCCCTTAATTATCGAAATTCGAATAATCCATCCTTAGTGGTTGCCTACGGACCACGGGGAAGCTCACCTCAAAATTTCAAGGTTCTAGGTCCAGCGGTTTGGGCTGTGCGTTGATGAGTGAGTGTGTCAAATCAAGCAATGACAGTTGTCTTAATATATAAAATGAAGTGTCCTGACAGTGTCTGTCATTGCTTGAAGTTCCATGGCATGCGGCTGGGAGGGGGGGAGTAAGTAATGGATAGAAACAGCGGGAAATATTGAGAAACATTCCAGCCAGCATATTTTACAGAACAACGTATCGTCCTGTGACTAGTATGGTTGAACGGCAGTTACTGTTTACAGACAAATCTCAAACCTTCACCACTGGCACACTTGACCTGGAATTGGTCCAGGCAAATGTAAGCACACCAATAACAAAAGAAACACGTCTTTCATAAGCACGTTACGCTGAAGCATAGCAAATAAATCAGTCATTTGAGAATGAACGTAAGTCAACTTTCTATCAAAATGAGTCGTAGGTTTTGTATATTTATACAGAGATAAATACACGCATTTTTAAACTACGTTAACCGTCAATTGCGAGTGTGGCAAGGCACAGACATATGAGTTAATTTGAGAAACGCTATATTTCATTGGCTATCTATATACAAAATTATACCACCCACAACACATTTTGGTAGAAAATTTACTTATTTTTTTCTGAAATGACTGATTCAAATAGCCAACATTGCTGTTGATACAACACCACCCCTACCAAGGACTAGAGACACTAAGGGCCGTATCTATAAACGGCTTTCGAATGACAACCAACTGCTCACCAAGGCTTTCTCTATGGGGATAGAAGTTGGTTGTCATTCGAAAGTCGTTTAGATACGGCCCTAAGATTCCGCTAAAATCGGTAGCTCTGCTACATAGTTATTGGCCCTTTGTGTTTGCACAGACTGTAACATTCAGAACAAGGTTAACTACGACATCACACGTCTGCGACACAGAATATTTAGGAATACAGAAGTAAAATATCCGGTAGGACGGCCAACTCAGTCACACACGACAGCAAAATGGCTTCACGGGCCAGCATCACGGAGGAAACTCCTACCGCCAACCGCCAATCAGCGTAAGGCAGCTCCCCTGGTAGCTGGCAGCTGGACCAATAGGAAACCTGCTGTAACATGCAGGAGCCAAACAGACACGGCGATGGTAGCTACAGCTTCGGGCGGCCAATAAAAGGCGTAGTTCGTCCGTATCAAATGAGCCGCCACGTAATTTCACATCTGTATTACTAATTACTCGAGATAGGAAATTTCGCGAAAAGATTTTTGCAGCACTGCATCTCGACTCTGTGGTCAGTGATTGGATGCCGTAACACCCAGCGTCTTGAGGTTAAACACGCAAATCACAGACGTGATGTGTCGCAATTATCCGAGTACTGATTGGCACAGTCAAATGAATAACAACTCTGCAAAAAAGACTCTTTTCAATAGTCATGAAGTTGAGCTGCAGGTGTGTACGTAAGGCTCTGAAACAAAGTGGGGCAAAAATCTCATCACCAAAAATTCCTGTCCCTACTAATTACTGCTTGACAAACATAAGTGTAGCCCCGGGTAGGGGAGGTAAGAGCACTAGTGTTTCGAGACAGCTGTGTGAAGGTAGTGGAGCCCTCCCTGTACACCCCATTCATATTGTAAGCGACCATATGTAGTAGGTCTAATAGGCCTGTGCAATGATATACCTTGTAGATACGCGGTGCAAAACGACACCACCCGGACCACATCTAATTACATACTGGTTGTCACTTTCTGGCTGAAGAGACTGTACGCTGTGCATGTCACGACGGCCATGCTAATTGCCCGCTATTGGTTGGGAGTGTGTAGCGGTACATAGGAGAGTAGGAGGGAGAGGTATGTCATAGAAGGGGGGGGGGGCAGCTGTAGTTCACATATTTTCCGAGGAAACACTTAGGTTTGTCGAGCAGTAGTCTGTGTATGATGTAACTTGCGGAAAGAACTCCAAGACGCTGGGCGTTAAATCGTCTATCACTGAGCCGCCCCGGTTGGCCGACGCTGCTCGTTGGATCCACTGTCATCACAGAAAAGAATTTTGCAAAACTTGTTTCCATATCTTCTGTGCACATTTACATTACTGCTTCATGGTCAGTGATTGAATGTTAACTCTTGAAGTCTGAGAGTTCTACCCGCAGATCAGAGACGTGTTGTGTAACAGCAATCTTATTCTGACTAGCGCGGTCAAATGTGTGACGTCACTACACTAAGAAATACTGTCAATAACCGTAAAGTATATGTTCATGTAAGGCAATTAAACAAGTTGCTTCAAACTTATTTTTACTTAAAACCAGTGATTCTACTAGCAGTTTGTAGAGATAAAGGTTTATCGCGGGAAAACTTGACTGTTTGTTGGGTTTCGACTGTTATAATCTTAATATTATTGATGGGATTTTATTTAAATGGTTGCTCATAAGTTATTATTATTTCGGGGATTTCACTCAGATGGTAGCTACACTGAGGGTTCATTTATATATTATTTAGTGTTAAAAAACTAAGACAGTTAAGGTTAAACGGGCACTTACTCTAAAAAATGGCAGGTACACCGAATACAAAATAGTTTACAATGTAATCGACTTATTTTGAAGGGGAGCGCAATATTACTGATTATTAATATATTATGTAAAGTCGAGGGTTGCTGCCACATAATTATATCTGACGACCTTACCGAAAGCTGTATTGATGAGGAGACGGCATCGACGGACGAGCACGCCCCCGCCGGGACTCGACCCACGAGCCCCGGAGGAGAACTGGACTGCTGTTGATAGGATGAGTGTCGGCGGACGACAGACCTGGTTTACTTGGTAACAGTGCTATATATCGGCGTGCTTGTCCTCATTATTATGCCACCACGAGGGGGATGAGGTGAGTTGCTGTCTTCCGTGGTTTCCCAACGCTGACATAATTGCCGGCCGAACCTCTATCGCTGTCCGGCTTGCCAGGCAATATCATAACACAACGTACGTTCAGCTTATCAAAACCTCACTGGATTTTCCCTGTACGTGGAGCTGTTGCCCTATTTGACTTAGTCAATAAGAATCCCGCTAATGGTAATATTTAATGTGTGTTATATGTCTGCAGGCAATTACGGCGTGTCAGACGTGTATCGCTATCACACATGTTGCGAGAAACTACAGTGTTTTCAACGGTATACGTTGGCAAAAAAATTTTTCCCGATATACCATAATCTTTATCAATTTGTTACACTTTTTTAATGTTAACATTTATACAGAATGTCAAGAAACTGCTGCATAGTAAGCGTACCACGCAAATCCTGGGCAAAATTGAAGGCGAAAATGATAAGAGGCAAAATGTTGCACGATGGAATTTCATGCACACAGAGTGGCAACACAGCTCTGAGAAATTTCCCTCTTGCGATCCACGTCCAGGTATTATTATATGTATGTTAATGTCAATAAAACGTAGAATCGTGTTTTGGAAGCTCGGGATTTCAACCTGCGCCCGTAATATGTAGGTCAGAAGAGTAGCAGTCAGATAAGTAAGACAACTGTGTAACGCAAGAGGGAACTAACTACAGTGCAGTGTTGCCACATTGAGCGAGTATAATTTCATCGTTAGAGATCCGGAAAATTCTCGAATTCGTTTGAGACAAAGTTAGACTTCACACTCCGGTACAAAAAAGTTACTCTCGCAGTTCAACTACCATTTATGATAGAAGTCCTCGAGTAGGAAGAACAAAAGGCAAGCCTACATAAAAACACTCCACTGAGTGACACTATGTCTTGTTAGAAGTTAAACTGACCACTCACTGGAGCAGCAGTCAATGTACAAGTAGCTGAAGGTTTAATGCATACAAGACTGTGGAGTCCAGCTGGTTGGACCACAATTTACGAAAGAAGTCCTCGAATAGGAAGAACCAATATCAAGCCTACATAAAAACACTCCACTGACTTACAATATGCCTGGTTAGATGTTAAACTGACCACTCACTGGAGCAGCAGACAATGTACAAGTAGCTGAAGATATAGTGTACACAAGACTGTGGAGTCCAGCTGGTTAGACTAGCATTTACGAAAGAAGACCT
>PNEQ01064764.1:0-13171 GCA_003012365.1 Medauroidea extradentata | reverse complement strand
TTGGAGGGGAGCGCAACATAGACCTGACCTTCAGCAACGCCCAGAGGCGAGTGTGAGAGATTCTGAAGCGCGGTGGCTAATATAGCAAGTTCACGCGTTCTGTGACGTGTTCCACGTGTTCGTGGAAGGTATGCGAGTCGCTTTTGACCTATCAAATTGAAATTACTGACATGTCGATCTGACAGCGCACTGGAACAGCTAGGCGGCGGTGAAACAAGCTCTCCAACTGAGGGAGGGACAAGCAAGCACTCCTTACGAAGTTTCGTCTTGCTTTACAAATTGAATATTTGTGTAATGAAAACGGTTATTTTATGTTTCATAAGAAGGTAAGGACCGTAAGGAAATGCAGTATCAATAATATCAAATGAAAGACGTATTTAAGACACAAAAATAATATTACAACAATAATTTACAAGTACACCAATCAAAGACATTTCTCTTAAAATAATGTCGAACTACAACACTTGTGGGCAGGGCCACTGACAGGATTTCCGGGCCACTGTGCGAGTAAGTCTTCAGGGCCTCACACCATACATTATTTTTTTGCTTTTTTTTTTCAGTGTAAACTGAATATAACATTTGGTAGGCTGCTAAATAACGCAGGAAGCATTAAAATGTGACATGAGGCAAATTATGTATGGGAAAAGTAATTTTTCTAAAAGTTTTTATTTTATTATTATTCAGTGGACTGTCCTTCATGCGCTAGGGACCCTGGGCAATTGCCCCTTTTGCCCCTCCCTCGGCGGCTCTGCTAGGGGGTGATAGTTATTACTTACAAACTCACGACGAACTTCGTTAATGTCAAGGCAGCCAACAGGATCTAGGTATGTGTGTAGAATCGCTCAATGGTTAATCATTTCTGGTTCATGGCAGAACCAAGGTAATTATTGAAGTATTTTTAACATAGGGAAACTCCGCTCCGCAGTTGAGGAGATAGGTATGTCCAAAAGCAGGCGCAGCCCCTTTATCAGGAAACAAAACTTCCTCTCAGTCGTAATGAAAAGTGCTGAATTAGTTCGCTAATGACACGAAAACAAAGCTAAGTATTAAATCAGGACAAAATATGTTAAAATTATTTTCTGCTGATTTAATATAATTACAGACACACACCAATGTGGCAACATAGCACTGTTGTCAGCACCACCTTGCGCTCCACAGATATCTTATCTTTCTACTACCTGTATATTATGGGTGCAAGCTTTAGTCCAGGGCAGTCCAAACATGATTGTGCGTTTACTCGACGTAACATACGTAAAATAATACGCGGACGTGTAGCGCAAGAGGAGACTTTCTCCGTGCTATGTTGCCACATTGTGCACGTAAAATGTCCTACAACGTTATGCCACTAACATTTTTGTCTCCAATTTAGCCCAATATTCGAGCGGTGTGCTTATTGTGCGGCTGTTTTTGGACACCTATTATATACATAGGTACGATGTGTCTATGGTATAATGACATACAGAATTAGAACTTAATAATTCCACGTCAATTCCATACTGTTCCAGTATCATAAACATTATATTGGAAGAAACATCACAACACGCATTACGTTTGTACATCTATGAAAAGAAAACACATTTCAAACAATGTTTCTATCAGTTTAAAAATTAGAATCGCTTGTTGGAAACACGATTTTCGAGAATCTCAAAATGGCTAAAAACATATTTTCTTAAACTGCCGTGTCTAGGAAAATTTCAAACGGATTCGAAAAACAGATTAATAGAAATAGGCGCTGGAATTTGAACCACAAGTACCGCAAATAAAATACTACGGTCACCGCTCGAAGTCCCATAGGAAAATGAATAATAGTAAAGCTCTGTGCTTCAGTTGCTGGGTTTGCGTGTAGAGGCGATAATGCATTATATACGCCGACCGTCGTCACTCTTAAGGGTAAAATGTGTTGCAGCGTGTTAGTAAATACGTTTTTATACGAAACAATTCCGCATATGCCCATTGTGTCAATGTACGAAAAGAAAATACACTTCAAATGATGACGGAAGGGTAGTTTCGAAGCATCATGTCGATTAGAAGAATCGTTTCAGAACCCCTTAAAGTGGCTAAAAACAACTTTTTCAACCTGTTGTATCTGAAAAACTACTGACAAGATTCGTGTGAAACTATTCTAGGAGCACGCAATTGACTCTGATTAAAACTTTCCACCAATAAAAATATTGTTCACCACTCAAGATATCAGTCAGACGAGTGATAAACGATACCACTACACGCCGTTTCAGTGTTTGTGGTAGAGGCGATACCGCACCAGATAAGCCGGTCAACATCGACCTTGGCGCCGTGCCTCACTCACGCCAACACACGGCCAGTAGGCGGAGGGCTTGTTGCCGAGTTTTTTCCGACTGGTGCCAATAACTCAAATATTTTTTAACCAAAAGTTTTGAAAAAAAAAATTGAGTCAATGTGCAATCACACGATGCACAATACTGTGGACGCGTTTTTTTAAAATAACGTACCATTCGCCAGCAAAAAAAAAAAAAAAAAAAAAAAAGAAAAAAAAACCTTAATTTTTGCTTATTTTCACGACGAAAAACGTGGTACTTTGGGTAATGAAATCTAAAAAACCATTCAGTATAATTATACAAAAAATTCAGCTACAAATTATAACATATAAGTGTCAAAACTGTGCAGCGAAATTTTGATATGAGTATTAGGTAGCAATAAAAATATTTTCTAAATCACTGCAAAACTACGTAACAAGGCCTTAACGCTCCATCGGTTTTGTGCCTCACAAATACCAACGCAGCCTACCTAGATAAGAACCTTAAGGTAGGGAGATAGCGAAGGTACATAAACAAAGTGATGATGAATGGGTTACAAAAGGTAGTTGGACTACTTTGGCAGAAAACAGGCCCCGACCTTAGTATAAAGCACGAGTAGTTTGTACGCTTACAGGAATGCTGGGACACAACGCGCGACCATATAGCGTAGCCTGAGATGGCAATAGCAGGCAATTTGCACAGCACAGAGGCACCAAGGGTGAAGTCGCGTAGGTACAAGCAGACGAGTTTTCTGTGAATGTGCAGCGCCGCCGCCGTTCATCACTGGCCGAAGGCCTCAGCGCGGGGGTAGTACAAGCCCCTTGTGGGGGGCTCTTGTCCACCCAGTTGTAATGCATTAGTAAATGGAGAGAAGGAGAGGGCTAACCCCCCTCCCCTCTCCTCCCCTTTCATAGTATGCGGTGTATCGGCTCCACCGTCTCAACCAGGAGCAACCGAAGCAGCCCATGTAACCCTAGTCCGCCCCATCCGCCCCTCGCCTGCTGGAGAGGTTAGGATAGGGGGGGAGGGGCAGGAGAGCCTTCCCCGCCCTGATGTCCCTTGCTTACGGAATTTTGAATACATTAACTATAATGCAGGTCTTGTGTAAGTCAGGCTCCATGTTGTGAAATGTGCAGCGACACACAGTCTGCCACAATTATGTAGACCAGTCTGACCGTGCAGGCCCCGATCTGACTTCTGATTGGATGAATTGTTCACGTGACCTTCGACGTCAGAGGTTTATTGTGCAGATGGTTGATGCCGACCTGTCCGCCCCGAAAGTTCGCCAACACCGAACTTTGGCTGACGGACTCGACAACAGCATCATCAGCATCTGATGCCAGAAAGTCAGTTGACCAATGATTACGTTTGTTTACATTTAATTTTATGAAAAAGAGCGAACACGTGGTGTTATCAAAATAGACCAATAAATGGCGGCCTACTTTACTGTCCTCTATATCAAGTTACACCAACTACACCCATCAACCTAATTGTTGCAAAATATTTCAAGAGAGGTCTTCGCGATCTGTACGGACGGATCGGGACGGCCTGCAAGGTCAAATACGTCTGCATAGTTGTGGCATAGCCCTTACGCTACGTGGTACTTAGCCTGATGAAGGAAATGTGTAGTGAAAATACAGCAACAGAAAAGTTGTAAGCAGGGGCTCTATATTCAAGGCATAATTATGAGTGGAAAGAAAAATGGAAAGTAATACGATTTAAATTATGTTAAGTCCACGCATGGTAGCTTTAGTTAGTTTGAATTTTTTAAAATTTAATTTTCATACTAAAGAATTCCTACGCTGTTTTGACCACGGTCGTAGAAGAACAGGTCTGGTCACTCGCTTATCTACCAACGTATTTTGCTTGACCCCCTTGTTGTTTGCCTGTAGTTCGTCAAGTTACCGAGAATGTTGTACTTTTTGGCACTGTAATTCGGGCGGTCGGACTCAAACTCCGTCCACTTTTTTCCATTGTTAACATTATAAAGTAAATTCAGATTACTGCAGCCATGATTTAAAATTGTGAGCGAAGGAAGTATTTCATTAATTGATAAAAAAAATACATTTTGATAAATTGTTTATCATAGTGGGAGGGAGTCTGTAACTATTATGGACCTCTACGAACTTGCAGACACTAGGCTAATACTTGCTCAATGTCTCCTTCCTCCATTGCCTCTACGAACAAAGAAGTCATCACAGATTCCCATGAACATGACTTTAAGCAGTGACCCTGTAGTTTTATGGCTAGACAATAAATATTTCAGTATGATATATGCCCAAATACAACGAGGAAGTTTCTGTACAGTAAATTTTGCAACTGAAACTTGCTATCAAAAAGTATAAACTACTTTCAATTGCCCATAATATACTGTACGTATAACGTGAAATCGTAATAAAGGAAACTTGTCGGGTGTACAATTGTTGAAATGTTAGTTGTAAACACGCAGCCTGTAGGTATGTGAAACACTTGTTTAATAAACTAGTGTTCCCAGACACTCTGCACATTTTTAGGTGGCCGAGACACCCTTAGGCCCGCACCACACGAGCGGTTATTTCGCCGCGCGGTGACGCGCCGCCCAGTCCAGGGGTGTTAGACGTACCAGGATCCTGGTACACGTACCAGTTTTCAGGGTGCTGTACCATGTACCAGGATACTTTCATCCTGGTACGCGAAAGTACCAGGATTTCAGATTTTTGGCAAATTGTATTAAAAAACATCATTAAACAGTATTTTCAGTAAAACCTTTCTACATAAAAAATACAAACCGTTGCCTGTTGGGTGTTGGCAACACATACTTGTGTAAATCTGTGGTAGATGTGAACCTCTGATTTTCTATTAACTAAGAGCATTCCTTAAAATTTTCTCTAAAAATACTTAAGACTTGTTTTAGAACGTCGTCTTTTTCATGCTTGTAAGCATTCGCAAATTTTTTTTACCTGTACCAGGTTTTCGTTGAAAGTACCAGCTTTTTTATGGTGTTAGTACCAGGATTTTGAAGTTACCATCCAACCAAATATGGTATTTGATCTAACATCCCTGCCACCCACTGGCCGCCGCCGAGTCCCTTCGCACGGGCGGGGGCGGCGGCCGTACACGCCGCGCCGCCAGATTCTCATCATTTGTCGAGTGTATCCCGTGAGTGCAACATGAATGAATACGAAATACTTCACAGACCTCCGTGTCTAATCATATGGTAATTGACATCACCTAAGCGTGCACTGTGTTGTACAATTTCGTCCGCAAAATGGATGGATACAGGTTTGAAGACACCCTGATTGGCCTGATTATAACAGGTTTTGAAGACTTGCCACCAACTGTTGACGTTAATGTATGCGTAAGAATAAACGTGCATTCTGTACGACTGTACGAGACAGGTTGGCTGACTACTTCTTTACTACGGAAGAAGTTGCGTGGCAAGATAGAATGGTGTAAATAAATATAGGCTGTTCACTATTAACTGAGCACTCAGCAGAACTTCTAATTATTTAAAAAGATGTTTATTGGGCCAATAGGTGTTAACTTTAGAGAGTGTTGAAACTTTTACATTGGTTTGTAGTTACGTGAATGTTTTCATATTAAAAATAGTAATGATGGCTGCAAAATGGCTGAAAGAAAACTTTATGCAATGCTCACTTTGTGTACGGCCTACACTTGCACTGTTCTGCAGTTGTAGTTTTATCACGGTCAGAAATTATTTGTCATTCTTGAATAACTGACATTATTTTTTACAGCAGTTCATATTTCATACAACACTCAATTTCATATGCTGTACCCTAGAAGGTTTTTAATTGTTGTTAGGAATTGTTTGTTTTTCTGGAACTACGCACGGAAAATTTTTTCCAGCAATATTCGTCACACAGGATCAAATTGAGTGGCTAATAACTTGTTTCATTGTTGTCAGAAATAAATTTTTTTATTAATGATATGTGCTTTTTTTTAGCACGTCATATGTAGACCTGTATTAACTTATACGAAACATAAACAGTCAAAACACACGACGTGCAAACGACATAATATTTTGTAAGCATGTTCGTGTTAAATTCTTGCTGAAATTATTTGTTTGTTGAACAATGTTTCAATTGTTTTTGCAATTATATGTATTTCAAACCAACAGTATGGTATAAATAATGCCTTGTGAATGTGAAATTAAATAAACCTCTCTAAAACTACATTTGTAAATAGAGATAGAAGTACACCCACTCGAAACCATAATATATAAAGGTTAATTAGTTACCAATAAGCCTTCGTTACTAACAGGCAGTGATTCATAATCAGTATACAAAACGCCACTGACTTCATCCCACGCTATATATTTTTTGTTTCGGTCTTTGTACACCTCACTTGTCACATCCCACAATATTTCTCGGGTATGTACTTCTGAAATCAATATTTCGGCATCACTCGGCTCAATTTCTTCCCGATTGTTGTTGTAGGATGATGCGACAGACTTTCTGCTGTGTTCGATGTCAAAAATCACACTGGACTGGCCTGGTTGGGCGGTTTCTCGGCGTCCATGTGAACGCTGCTGTATACCTCAATGTATCTCACTGCCGTCGGGAGGCGGTTCACGCCACGCGGCGGGTCGAGGTGCAGGCGGCGGATCTCACCCGCCGCCGTGTGAATGCTGCCATATACCATAATGCATCTCGGCGGCTCGGCGCCGCGCGGCAAAAAAAAACCGCTCGTGTGGTGCGGGCCTAAGATTATTGCATATCAAGCTTGCAGCTATTGAGTTTAAATGGCGAATCAGTGTTACAGAAATTACTTCTTAATTAATTAATTTTAAATCCTACAAATTTTTCAAACCAAATTAATGTTCAGGAAAATTTTTGTTTATTTTTAATACTTAATATCAAAAATGTTATTTTTAAATTTGGATTACATTAAAGACTTCACTAGTTTTAAAATCCTCTCTATCACAATATTTATTAAGACAATTTTCATAGGGTATTTTTATCTTAGAAAGAGTTATTAAACTTGTCCATTGAGAATTTATTGATCTTCACACTGATTCTCCTTATAAACTTCATGGCTGCACGCTAAGAAAAAGAGTGTCCTTAAGGCAGTCATACTGTAAAAATAGATTCTGGTTGTCTGTGGGCGTTATCGAGTCTGTTCCATGAGCTTGGTGAAGTAGCTGAACTGTGTACTGGCACCATGACCATCTTCCAAACAGCTTGCACCACAGTCAATGAATGACACTTCTTCACTTTTATGGCGGTGGCAGACTTGACTGCCCTCTACCAGAGCGCCTAAGCCAAATATTGTACAAGAACAATATAGGAAACTCGTAAGAATAAACACGGGACGGTTAATTTGGTTCCAGCTCACGCCGACAGGAGCACTGTTCCTTCTGTAGTAGCATATTGCTCTATGGGTAGTTCAAGTTGTATATACACGATATGTATAATTTGAAATGTAATCGTGATTTTAGAATATAGACATACTCTGTTTGATATTATTTTCATAAGTTAAAATTTAAAATATTAATAAACACTTTCTCATACCATTAACCTAAGAGAAATTCAGTCTGTAAATTTTTAAACATCATAGAGAACAGAGATAAGAATGTGAATATTGCTAACGTTTCCAGCTCTCGCCGTTGGTAACACGTCTCGCGCTTTACAATGCTAAAAAGCTGGAGTTTCCCATATTGTCCTTTACAATATTTGCCTAAGCTGGTGGCCTGTCACATGTCTGTATGTTTCAGTGGCCTAGCTCTACCACTCCTTGCCATCATACTTGCACTTCCTGTGTTGCCAATATTTGACATACATATATATGAAAAAATATCTGTACATGAGTAAGACATGTGCTTACAACTTCCTACTCCATTGTTTGTTGTCTATCTTGCCATGCTACAGTAAGCCAAAACAAAAAAGAATTTAACTTGCCAGACTTGCAAGGACAACAAACTGATGGACTGAGAGCAGAAATTCTCATGTATGTAGGGAAATTGCAATTATTTCCCTGTTCCCTTTCTTTTTATCACCATATCTCCTTCATTAACCAGCCTAATTGAGATTTATTCTTTAAGGATTGAAACACAAAGGATGGTAAAAAAATATTGGCCATGATTTAGGAGCCATTTCAGCAGTCCCTTGTAGCTGTTTCACAAAATTCTATAAAATCAAAACCACGAAAATCTGACCAGGAAACAAACCAGTGTCCTTCCCTGGACTAGAGACTCTAAATCTACATACTACTCATTCCTCTTCCTCCTTACTTCCCTAACTCCAAAAAAAATTGAGTCATGCTATGTCTATGTTCCTCATGAATGTGACTAGTGTTTACCACAGCACTTTGTTGATCCGTTTTTATTGTAATGAGAGCATAGAGAACAATCACATGTAACTGCATCTTAGATGCTGTCATCTCAGACCTGAGTGGTGAAAGTTCTAAGATATATTATGACCACGTATGTTCTCTGCTCGTTGTTCACAGAAGTACAAGTTCACTGGCCTGATGGCACCCACACTCACGCCCTTCACCAACGACAGGTGAGTACATCTCTGTGCTTACACTTTCTGATTCACACACGTCTCCTGTTAAGTTGTCTTGCCAGTGTCTGTGACCAACTACAGTACTTGCCACTGCTTTAACAACTGCTTCAAAAGTTTTGTTGCTAAAAATTTGACACCATTTTTCTGTACAGTACCAGTACTTAATGTGTGTACAGTGTTTAGTAATGTGCTGCTGATCACTGTAGCAAAAAGTTAGTTGTGTGCCAATTTGTGATGATAGATGATTTGGGTTTGATGCCCAAAAGAGGCACATGTGTAAAATTTTTGTTGGCTTCTCAGTGTGTTCCCTGAACTCTTACTGAGCAACTTTAAAAGTCTAACTTTGATTAAATAGTTGCTTCTGATTTTGATATTTAGGTTAAATTCTCATAATTCTCTTTGGCTTAGTTGAAAACCAAAATCAGGATAATCGGACAGAAAGTACCTAACCCAAGTCCATCTGGATAGTGACGACAGTAATACTATCCACATGCTTCAAGTCCAACTCTCGTAAGTAACACATTGCAGTTATCAGCCCTCCTGTATGCACTTAAACTGGTGAATGCATGACCTCGCATATTGTCTCAGTCACACTCTCAACTGGATGAGTGTGGTTCTGTTAAAGAGTAATGGCAGGACCAGTCTAAGAGAAATGTAAGGAGGAACAACAACTGTACAACAAGAATGAACAACATACTGAGTCAAGTGGGGATGTGCAAGTAGAGTTGGGTCTTACTGATTGTGTTCCTGAAATCACTAATATATGATAACAATGCTATAGTTATATTTCCCCAAACATAATACTAAATACAATGACCTGATTTCACACCTTTACATAATAAGTAGGTAGATCCTACCTCATAAGCATCACACATCATTAAAAAAATATCAATGACACAAATACTGTACAACTTTGTTTAGAATATAAGGGTAACTACTTTTATCGATGCTTCTAGATACTGTAATAACCTTAATTTTACACAGTAAACCTGTAAACTACATGTTAATATCATTTTTGACTATACCAACAACAGGAGATAAAAACAATTACATAGTTAAAAAGTTACAAAGTTTATAAGATATAAATAAGAAAAACACTTTTAGCTTTAGTCAAACATATTTTGTTAGTCTCATTAATATTGTGGTCGCTCATCACACTGTTGAGAAGGAAGCATTGGCTATGCCATACAACTTGGCTTTCCTTTAAAACTCAATTTGTGCATTTCATTAAAAATGAAAATGGTGTAAATTCTGCAGACACAATGTGCTGTATTACCAGCAACTCAGAATGCACTCATGTGATTGGAAAAGATGACAAAAATTAGCAATATGATGACAACCTACATAAGATAAAAGTTATAAAAAGTTGACAAAGGGTACATATTTCAGACTATCTAGAACTGTTAATATCCAGATCTACCACTGTTGAAATACTCATAAATATGTACTAAAAGCAAGTAATTTGTGTTGGACGACATAGTATATTTCACATTCAAATTGGCACATTTTGAAGACTTCAACATTCACTTAAAAGCAGAATCACTGCAAGTAAAAAACTGATGAGCTTTACTGAAAAAAGGCAATCATCATACATACATCCTTGACACACATATAGAATATAGGGCCTACTACCAGAATGGATCCAAAGATTAAAAAAAATTTTTCTGATTTGTAACTGAATAAAATGATTCAAGTCATTACACATTCTCTAAGTGCCAATTGTTAACAAACTGTGATGAGTGACATCTCAACAGTATGAGTTCGTGCACAGTTCAAACCAGTTAACTGGATGTGTTTACTCTATGTTTGCCTATGGCCGCAGCTGTCAGTCAGCGTCCCGGGCCAGCGTGTTTGCAATCTATTCTAGCACTGTTGTGCTGCTATGTCAATAAGGTTCTCACTACTGGGTGACATCCTACACTACATTGCGAGGTGTAGTGTCTCCTGCTGTCCAGCCTATGTATCCCACTGGCCTGCAACAGAGACAACATATTCTCTTAAGGTGACCACCTGGTGAAGGGTATGTTCGTGTGAGTGAAGCTAAAATCTGTGAGGAGCTATGAACACAGCCAGCCAGTATATGTTGTGTGATTTTGCATGTAAGCCCAGAGCTGGAAATGTGTGCAGTGTTCCCACTGTAACGTTTTTACTGTGAGACTTTAAGCGGTAATGCTACAATTTTATTTCACCAATCACTGTAGCAAAGTTCGATTTACTTGCAGACCTCAATTTTGAATGAATACGATACATATATATTGAGAAACACAGTTTGAAAAAGTCTATTGAAAAAGCCTATTGAAGCCAAGTTTGAGGGCTTAAAAATAATACTTTCAATTGTGTGGTGTCTGAAAAGTCATATTCACAAGTTAGACTGAAGTGTGTTTTCTTTTCATAGATAAGCATTGTGGACACATGTTTACTGGTCTCTGAGAAAAAAACAGAACTCCAAACATGCCACATGCAGTTCACTAGCCAGCTAGGCACCACCTTAAAAAAACCTCTTCCATTGGAAGTGTGGGAAAAATTAATGACTCTTCATGCATAAGCACATACTTGTTCACACAGAAAATGTGGTTATATTAATTCATGTGGTTAACATGGGTAGGCTACTGCAAAATTTCACCTTGATATACTCGAAGAGTAACCAAACTAGGGTTTACAATTGTTCAATTGTTTCACTATACTCTTAAAAAGAGGATTGTGCAGTTAGTCGTCGGACAGTGTTGTGGCGTGTCACGCGAAAACATTTCTACACGAAACCGCTGAACTTATTCTTATTGTTGTTATCTACGAAAAGAACACCCACCTAAAATTACAGATGCCACATCTTGAAAATTCAGCATGCTTGTTAGAAACATGATTTGGGGCCTCTGCAAATGGCTAAAAATGGCTTTTTAGACTGCTGTAACTCAGAAAATACGACCTGACTCCGTAAATTGAAACATAAGAGCCATTCATTGGTCTTTACTTCATACTACGCGAAAATTAAATTTTGGGGTCACCGCTTAAAATCCCATAACAGAAAAAGTTCTACGAAAATATTGCACGCCAGTTTAGCACGCTGCGAATAGAGACCATGTGCCTATCGTCGAGAGTGGTGCTCGGGCTCTTATCACTCCGCTGTTCCCGTGAGTGAAACGTGGAAATTTGAAACGGGTACACACAACTCTTAAATAGCCCTATGTATAGGCTATAATTTTCCACGTTTGGTGCGTGGAAACAGGAGAGCGATAAGGTTGCTTGCCACACTTGATGGTAACAGCTTCGCTTCTATTCGTAGCGTGCCAAACTGGAGTGGAGTGTTTTCATTTTATTTTATTTTCCCACAGGACTTTGAATATTTTATTTGTGGAAAATTTGTAATAAAATCCAATGCATGATTCTACGATTGTGTTTTACATATCAAAATAGTATTTTGTTGTTACATTAGTTTAAAAAAACTGGTTTAGGTCCTTTTGAAGGGCCTCAAAGTCATATTTATAATAAGATTGAACATTTTTTAAATTATACAAGCATAGTTTCATGCAGAAAAGAACGAAAGTGCCACACTATAATACTGTTCATGTGCCAGGTATCCATTTGTGTTGTTCATTTGTATGCAATGTGAATACAGAGAGATCAGCAGCAGGACAGAGTTTAATTTGGATCACCTTTATGCCACTACTACTATTGTGCTATTTCTGATTTTATTAATTGCTAACAGGCTTTTACACATTAACTTGGTGATTGAGAAAACTTACCAATCTTTACAAGTTACTTAATATAATACTATAACTGTCTAACAGTGGCAACCAGGGTCCGATACATGACCGTGGAATAGAAGGTGGCACAGGAGACATATAACCCCCGCCCCTTAAACTTTCACAATCACATATGACTGTTCTATAAACTTTTTTCAATTGAAATTAAAAAAACATCAGGATTGTTTAAAACACTGGCTTTGAGTTAGTTTAATGTTGTTTCTTAAAATTATGATAAGACAGTACACTCTTTGTAGACCAAGAATCAACTAAGTGACGTGGGGCAGAGCATAAAACATTTTCCTCACATTAATGATGATTAGAGATAGTGAAATTTTGTGAATTAAATTACATGCATGTTAGAATCAAATATCCTATGCATACTCAAGTCCCAACTATTTGTCCACTAGCTGCTACTCAGTGGAACAGCAGACAATGAACGAATAGACAGGACTTAAGAGGCCACTCCAGTGTTTCAGGCGCGCTATGCCACCCGCATTAACCCTATTTACTTCAAGGCTAATTTCATTCTCTTACTAACAGCGAAACTAAAACAGATTTTCACAATTTTGTTTCAGAATATTAATGTCTCACTCACGGTCATTTGAGGTGCTTTATTTGAAAACACTTCTTACACTTGGTTTTGTGACAG
>PNEQ01064762.1:0-10061 GCA_003012365.1 Medauroidea extradentata | reverse complement strand
GACGGACTAAACCAGTAGTACATACAACACCAATGCTATCTAGCAGACGACACTAGAACCAATACGACTGGTATAGCTACTAGCTCTTCTGGTGGAAAGACTCAGCACCAAAGTCTTAATAATCAACGCCATCTAGGAGACGATCAGTAACTACTGTCAGCCCTATCTAGAGGGCAACTATATAAGTAATAAAAAAAAAACAAGATGGAGGGTGGAGCCAATGAGGGTAGCTAGGTATAAAGACAACGGACATTAACGAAGATGGTGGATGAACAGCCTAACAAGAAAGAGTATAAAATACAAAACAGATCCGGTGATCCGGCTCCTAGGCTCCTGCAATAGAAGGAACTATACTACACTACTCACACTTTCTACAAAATCTCTCCTTTCCGCGTAGATAAATTTAAAACGGTATATATACGAGCGATAATCAACACGGCTAGCAACACAATGCTTCTACACAGAAGTTGAACTACTTGGTAGTTGCCTATAGAGCAAATAGAGGTTCTCGGTCGTGTGCCATACGTCTGATGTACTGTACATTTTATTTTTCACTAAAAATGAAGAATTTACATCTCGTTAGACTATAGAGTAGTCACTAGTGTTTGGGGAGAAACATTTGCCTGTTTTTTTTTGTACGTGGCTCTGTTCAAGTAACAATGTGTAATGGTTGGAGGAGAAGTAATGTTACTGTCGAAAGAAACCATTAATCTGGATATGAAACAATTCATTGTTTTACTTTGTACATATCTCTACAACATGAAACTAAAAATAATATTTAAAAATAAACAATAAATGGCTTTAAAAATTCACACATGCTAACAAAAATGTGCAAAATATGTGAGTTAAAAAAATAAATTCAACTAACACAAGTTGTGTTTTTTTATTCCTTGGCATATAACCTACGTATATATTTCTTACTGGGAGTCGAAAAATTCAACCATTAAAGGAATTTAAAACAGCTAATCATTCATATTGCATAATCCCGTTTAGATATCGAGGTGTTTTTCGATTCAGAATATTGCTCCTCATTATATCTTAAATAATTTTAAATATCTCGATAAATTACGCTTCAGAAGAATGCAGATAGGCCTACATGTAACATACATTCCCATGCCCTGTTGTTTACTTATAACTATGGAGAATAGTTTGTAAACATCTCAAACAGTAGAACACCTGAAAAGCTAGAATGTACATCACTAAATAATTTATACGGCGTTACACTCGACGACTCTTAGTGCCTAAGCATATACTTTTTTTTTAACACTGCTTACCTCTCCCGTGGTACAGTTCTTTAGAGCATGGGTCTACCACACAGGAGGATCTGGGATCAAAACTAGTTTGAAAAAATTAAATGTTGCGAACACGGCCTTAAAGGAACGGGTATGCACACTGGCGTATTGGTCAACGTGTTTTGTTTGGCCCAATTGTTTTCTGCATTAGTTCACGGGAGTGTTGCAAGTAAAAAAGTAATGTTTTTTGATTGTGAACATATGAGTTTTATTAATTTTTGGTCAAAAATTCGTTTTTTTTTTATCAATTTTGTTTTGTGATGATATTCGTGCGGGACGTTAATATAATAGTATTTATTTTCAATTACGATACAGGCATTTATGTTTCCAGTTTCATAATTAAAATGTGTTTAACTACTGTGACAGGGGTTAGGACACTGTAACTAGATTAAAATAGTTCACCGCATGTTACTGGCTACTTAAGTGTCAAGGAATTATACGTGCATGTTTTTAACTAAATTTTTATCCATGGAATCAATAGTAGCTTGCACGATGGCAAACCGCTGTGTTACACCACGTTTCAAAACTAATTAGGATGGTTAATATGAACAGTTTTCATTTCCGTGTACACCAGAAGATAACATGTGACGACCCGCGTGGCAGAAAGCCAATCAGAGAAAGGATTTTGTTTTGAAGCAGCCGCATTATGTTTGTGAGGAACATTTAACTGAAAAAATTGTACAAAGAATTGTCCACTAATATCACTTGGCTATTAGGCCGGTCCACACGCAACGACTTATCGAACGTTTTGTCGGTTATGCAAGTCGGTCGACAAGACGTACAACATAGGGGGTGTCCACACGTTTCGGTTTGTCGTCCGATTTATCCAAGTATTCGCGCGATAACCATCATGGATGAACTACTTCTTTCGTCAATTTCTGCTTTGTGCAGTGTTTAAAAATTGGATAGTAGACGCATTACGCACAGGAAAAGATCACGATGGTCCAGAAAATGGTTGCTGAAGAGACAATACTTCTCCCACGTTAAGCTTCTTCGGGAACTACGTTGTAAACCAGAAGACTGGCGGAATTTCTTGAGAATATACGTAGAAACATACTGTCAGTTATTACATTTGGTAACACCAAACATCGAGAAAAAAACACTTGTATTCGAAAAGCGATTTCACCGTACGAGAGACTGAGTGCTACTGTAAGATTTCTTGCAACAGGAAGAAGCTACAAAGACTTTGAGTACACAACTGAAATCTAAGTAACTCCTGAGTAAGATAATTCCAGAAACATGTGGAGTAATTTACAAGGCGCTGAGGAAGAACTACTTAAAGGTCAGTAGATTAGGATGGTGTTAGTAAATACTTTATATTGTTTAAGCAATTTAAAATTTCTACTCATTTATGTACTGTGATATTAAATAAAATCATTTATTGCAGAGTAAAACATTTCGTGCATTACAATACATCAAAATACAAAAGCTGTAAACAAACAGTACACAACACTCTAATTGACATTAGTTTAAAAGTTAACTGAAACATATATTATAACAAAACTTGAAATTACATTGTAGGTATTACAGGTATTCATATATAAAATTAAATTACCGTTTCCTTGAAATCCTGCAACATAATCTGACAGAGATGGTTGTGTGCAAACCGTAAATGTCGTCCTCTAAATCTTGTCTTCGACTGTGATGAAGAAGTTGGTGTTGTCACGGGAGTTGGATATTAGTGCTATCCACACTGCGCTGCAGGATGTTCACATGTTGACCGGCATGTTGACTATGGTAAATTGGATGCGTCTGTTGTCCTTCTAAATGGTGAACGTGTGACCTAAAACCAGGTTCAGCGCCCTTCTCGATGAAAATTTAACTTCCCGTATTCAGTGACACCATATCAGCCTCAAATAACACTTCACTAATTAGTTCCATGGCGAACTTGACTTGATCACTGTTAACTGCTCTCAGTCCATCAGCAACGTGTTTCCCAAAACGGTCAAACTAATCTTCTTCCTTTAATGTCTGTAATTTAGTACTTATCATACTCATCACCACAGTTGCTTTATCATCAGACGAAAGTTTTCTTTTGTGAGATGGTCTGTAATTCCTGACTAGGCTATGGCCCGAACCCCTAGAAGTTGTAGGCGTGGAGATGGGAGCAACGACTGTGCCGGGGCGCTCCAGTGTAGTCTCAGACATATTGTCTCATCCTAAATATGGAAAGGAATAAAATGGTTAGTTTCTTAGCGCTAATATTACTTTAATCATGTAGAGGCCGCACGACGAAAGAAATAATTAGAGGAGTGACAACAATGTCTGTAATTATATTTCATGGTAGCAACAACCGAACCAACCGAACGTAAGTACCAAACACTGTGATAAAACTGCCAGACGATGCCGTTGGTCAGCGGGTTTTCTCGGGGATCTCCCGTTTTCCTCGCCTTTTCATTCCGGCGCCTCTCCACTCTAACCTCATGCCATCCCTCACCAGAGCTAAAGACATCGATGTTAAGCGCTAACCCAAATCTCTCACTCACTCATATATTCCGTTCTCTTTTTGTGTTTGTTTTCTGTAAATTAAGAGGAATGGTTACATATTGTGAAGTGTTTTGAACGCAAGTGGCAATTTCCGCACTGATTAGCTGCAGTCGACGTAAAACACATTAGGATTGTTCCCCCAAAGGTTTCTGGCTCTTATTACTATTATTACAAGAAAATGCACAACATTGTTCTAATAGCAATAGCCAATGCCAAATGTGAGTTCATTTTCTGTGATGTTGGTACAAATGGCAGAATAATTTATGGAGTTATTGCTAACACCAAGATCTATGAAAAACTCTTCAACAACGTCCTCAACATTCCAGAACCTGCAGGGGTCTGGAATTCTAATAAAGTTCTTGAATATATTTTTATTAATGACGAAGCATTTGCAATGCGTACAGACATTTTAAAACCTTTCAGTCGAGATACATTAGCAAACGAGTGACGTATATATAATAATTGTTTGTCTAGGGCTCGTCGTTAAGTAGAAAATACTTTCGGAATTTTGGTATCGAGGTTCCGCATTTTCCACACTGCCATAAACTTGGATATCGCAAACGTCGTAACAGTCGTTTAAGCATGATTTGTATTGCAAAATTTTCTACGCAGAAAATCACCACAAACACATACACCCTTTGAATCGATTGACTATGAAAATGTTTCAGATTGTTCTGTAAAATTAGGAGATAGGAGTAATCCACAATTGTTGCATTATCTTGAAAAGAGAACAACTGGACAACTTTTGAACTGTGCCAAAGTTGTTAGAGATAAATTCAGTAACTATTTCAACAATGAAGGTGCAGTACCGCGGCAAGGCGAATTTATTTCCCGTGGTGTATATGTCAACTTGAAACTGTCACAAGTTTGTTAGAAATTTGGTCTAAATACTACAAATATTGTGAATATGTGTAAAAAAATTTAATGCTGGCGTTCTACTGACATTACTAAGTTTTGTCATTTTTTAACTTCCTGTGATGTGTTTACAACTCGTGTATGTAACTTGTGCAGACAGTTGTGCGAAACTGCTAATAATTCTATATGTTAAAATACGTTGTAAATTTCATGTGTAACATACTAATAATCTGTATTTTATCAACATTTTAACCTTATGTAATATATGTTCTGTAGCTTGACGAAATTATTTACATACATATTTACTGTAAATATCACGTAACATATTACACTTTCTCACTTACCTCAGCTTGAACTTCATTATACATATCATCTTCGTCAATGGTATTTTTACCTGTCGCATTTGATCTTAATCTCGTACAAAATAATACATGTGAAAATACCACAAAGTAGGTTTGTAGGACTCACTTTCACCCGCTCCAATCTTGCCAACTTATTTACTTTTGCTACTTCTTTTTTTGTACAATGTGCGCAAAGAGTTTATTTTCTTCGTCACTGTCTCTTTGTTGGCAGACGCATCTGTTTCTTTGTACTTTTGAATCAACAATTCGTATGCCTGAGCTCGTTTATTGTTTATTATGATCCGAGTAATCAGGGCTTTTAACTTGCCATAAACATGGCAGATTTCGATACAGTTCTACGAATTCCGAAATAAATTCCCGCGAACACTGGAAAAGATCAGACATTGTTACAGCTCCACGTGCGTAGGTAAATTAAGAATCGAAAACAACAAAATGAAGCATCCGTCCACACGTTCATGCTTGTTCCGTCTTGTCGTACCAACTTGGACAAAATGATGCCACTCAGCTCAAACCTTCGACTTATCGTCCAACCTTGTTCCAATCATGCAAGACGTACGTTTTACCGTC
Organism: Medauroidea extradentata; assembly: GCA_003012365.1. NCBI lineage: Eukaryota > Metazoa > Arthropoda > Insecta > Phasmatodea > Phasmatidae > Medauroidea > Medauroidea extradentata. The sequence continues at coordinate 4,498 of PNEQ01064762.1, read as the reverse complement.
CACACGTAACGTCTTACTTGACGCGACTTGTCTGATTCGACAAAACGTACGATAAGTCGTTGCGTGTGGACCGGCCTTTACGCTTCAAATGCGTCGCAGTGAATTCGTAAACAAATGTTTTTCTACGAAATTATTCCACGTGTGCCCGTTGTGCCAACGTACGAAAAGAAAACACACTTCAGACAAGGTCGGAACATCATTGTTAAGACACCGTGCTCGTGAAAATCACAGTTTCTAAGACCTCCAACACAGCTAAAACAGCCTTTTCAAACTGTCGTACTTCAAAATATACTAACCGAATATATGTGAAACTCAGATTGCGCCGTGCTCTAAACTTTGCTACAGACTTTCCAACAATAAAATTATATGGTCACCGCTTAGTGTCCCATAGTAAAAACTGTTCGACGGGAAGCATGTACGCTAGTTCAACGCTTGGATAATTGAGGCGATGCGGCATTTTATACGCGCTTCAAGGTCACCCTTATTTCTCCGTCATTTCTGAGCCTCTAACGCGCAGGTGGACGGCGCCCTTAAGGCAAGGTAAGCTAGACTATGTATAAAGTAGAAGAGGTGACAAATTAGCTACGAGACCTGGAAATTCCGTGTTATTATTTGTGGGGCATATAATTATAGTGGTGTAAGTCAGTTAAAATATTGTTCTTTTAAATAATTCTTTGTAATCACATGCAAACTGCAGTATATTCCTGCAATACTCAATTGGTATCCATAAATTCTGTTAAAAGTTAAATATTTGCTAGAGAAAATTCTTTTGAAAAATGTGTATAGTATGACTAATAATTACTTAATATTTGTGACTTACACCACCATGAACCTCAGCCCCTCATTTGTTGGCAGACTTTACCTCACCTGAGCACAATATGCGATTTCATTGGTGACAATTTGTGATGCCAACTAGATGTGTGACCACTGTACAAGAGGTTGGTCACTCTACTATGAAACTGGTAACTATTAGTCAAAAGCGTTCTCCGTGACCGGTCACGTCATTGCCGGACAGTGGCAGATCTCAAACGAGCATATATCAGTTTGTAGTCTTGTCTGCTGCCAGAAAATAACGCGAAATTTACACGTGTCTAAGTATTATTAATTGATTTGCTTTAATATCGAAACTTTTTTCGGGGTCGTTTAGAATTAATTTCGTTTGTTTTGTGTTCTACAGACTAATATCGTTACGATAAAAGCACCAAGCCCAGACTACCGAGGAATCATGAGGCATAAATTTAAATATCTGAGACATACGAATAAAATACGTTAACACATAACCTGCTCTTTGTGACATCACATTATAAATACTTCCCTCGCAAATTTGCGTGATTTGTTCACGTTCCTGGGGCGAGGAAAATTTAGCAAGGTAGGGGAGCAAAAAAAAAACGCCTTGTGAGATACAGGAAAATGAAAAATTGTGTTTTGTACCCCATCGCTTCCTTCCAATTAAGTGGTAATGCGAAAAGAAAAAAAAAAAAACATCTTGACAGGTCTTAAAGAAAAATGGCGGCCTGGGAGTGGTTTGAAGAGGGAAGGGGAAGGGTTTGTACTGGCTGTGCAACGCCGCATTGCGGGCAAAGGGCGAACTACGGTGTCCGCACAAAGAACAAACCAGAGGCAAGGCAACAATTTGATACCCCCTTCCCCTACCCCTCGCTCCACTCCCGACCCACCCCCGTGATAGGAAAAACTAGGAAGGGTGGGGGTAGATGAGAAGCGTAAGAGAAGGACGATGAAGGAGAAAAAATCAGGGGGTTGGGGTACTGGATGAGAGCAGCGCACAACGTACACGAGGGTGGGAGGTGGGGAGGTTTAGAACGGTGGACGATTAAGGCAAATCTAATTTTGAGTCCCGTTATTAAATTTGAGAAACGAAATTCAATTTTCGCACTCACATCCTGTGATGGTGTACAGAGCTGGCTGGTTAGGCTTAGGGTTTTTACCCCTCCCCCTCCACAGGGGCTCGGTTGCCTTGGAGGGCTAAATGCTCAGTCAGCCTACAAAACGCTGCACTCAACTAAATTTCCAAGTCATCAAAATGGGAAGGGGAGGATAGGAAGCTTGTTCAGATTGTTGGTGCGAAATCGCCTATGTCCGACGGAATAACTGAATATCTAATTTTTACCCGCCTCGCGCATAAACATGAGCGTATTCCATCAGTTATAGGAAAATGGCTGTTAAAAACTGTAACTTTCTGAATTCCGCCCAGAAAGTTATAAAATGATGCTCTCGTTATTTGTCCCGGTACAGTCCGGATCATGAAATTCATTACGCAGGAGAGCGGAATGCGAGTGCTAATAATGCTCCTAAACTCCGACGAACCCCTCGAACCACGGTTTAACCTAACAAAATACGAAGTTTGCAAATATTTGCAAACAACTTTTATAAAAATATTGTACGATGTTTGTCTCTGGATTTCCTCGCATGTGCTCTGTTCCTACTACTTCGGCATAACTATTCCGCCAAAGGTGGTTGTCATTAAAATGACAAACCGGTTTTGTGTGTGTATGTTATGTATGTACGTACTAATATAGGCTTTGTATGTCTGTATACATATGTGTATGTGTGTGTCCCAGCACTAGTAAGTGGCGTTTATAGAAGGTGTGGCAGTGCTATGGTAGACAATCCACCATACAAAAGATACGCTCTTCGAACTGTGTGGTGCCATTTGTTAACTCCGAAAATGACACAGAGGTGAACATTTTGTAGTAATATTGTATTTCGGCAGTTTGCGTAACTTCTTTTATACACATACATTACAAAAATTAATTCAATTAATATAGTGTTTGCAAAGAAACATTAAATTTTACACGAGCTATAAAACACTTAGGTATAAATTAGGCCTTATTATTCATTGAATTACTTTGTTATTCTCTAGCTGATTTCCTTGTATCCTGGCTAGTTTTGAAAAAAAAAAAAAAACAGAGAGTGGATATTTAAATTTATACTCATCCAGCTTGCCACATTTTAACTCCTAGCTCGGTTCAGTTTGTATTACGGTACCCAATAATGCAGAATGCTGGAAAGAAAACATTCGTTATTTTGTATATGTACCGAAGACATTAAGGGGCCGCGGTGGCCGAATGGTCTGACCATTCTTTTCCCAACAAGACAATTCGGGTTTAATTCCCGGTGGGGTCGGTCCCCGGATTTTAGCATGTGGGAATAGTGCCGGGCGATGTCGTTGGTTGTCGGGTTTTCTCGGGGATCTCCCGTTTCCCCGCCCCTTCATTCCGGCGCCGCTCCAAACTTACCTCGTGTCACCCCTCACCAGCGCTGAAGACCTAGTTGTTAAGCGCTGACCAAAATCTCTCACTCTCTCACTTTTAGACTTTAAATAAATGTCGTTTCCCCAAAATTACAAATGTTTTATGTTTTTTTTTTGTTTACTGCATGCCAAAGTACCAATTTTACTATTATCATCTCCCACAAAAGCTATTACATATGCAATCACATAAATGAAATACTTTACATTTATAACAAAAGCATTCTGGATTCCTTACTAAATATATACAATTTTTTTAATTAATTTCTTTATAATGCCAGCTAATCCAATACCATAACCGCTGTTAGTAAACTCGTCCTTCGCTACCTTCAGATTACGCGCGACCAAAACTTACGTTAAAAATTTTCACTTCGAATCTCCGGATTTTATCAAAGCCTAATTCCAAAGGAAAAAAAAAACGCAATTCTGAATAACGGCTTTCCGACTTTGTTAAATGTTTCACTAGAGTGCACGTTCATTTAGCTTAGTCGCTTGCACCTAGTTCCGATGTACAAACTTTTGCCTTCATAAAATAAATATTTAATGACATAACCACGTCGTCTCGGCAAAAAAAAAAAATTGACTTCGAACATCCTGACAAATGTATCAGCCAATTTAAGAAACAACCTTTATCCACTTAGTCAAACTTGTAGATAGTAACAAAACGGACGAAGTAATTATTTACATTGTTGTTAAACATTGACGTTAGTTATAAGACAGTAGATACATCATATTGCCATATATTAAGAACTCTACATAAATGAACTAAAACGTCCCTTCAAAGTTATACTACGGTTACAAAATCCTTCTTCAGAGTTATAAAACTTAAATATTGTAGGTAAAATTTTATTTTTGGATGTAGGAAACTCAGGAGGGCAAGATGTTATTCAGTTATTCAATTGTTTTCATCAGATAAATCTGAAACACACTTCCTGTTCTTTCAGTCGATTTCTTTATCATGAACACCATTCCAAATATCCTAGGCGGCTTTTGGGAACCACACATACGTTAGAAACGCACAACTTAGAACAGCCATATAATAGAATACACCACAAAAACCACACACATTAGAAATTGCAAATGTTAGAACAATCACACGGTAGAAACACATAATATAGAACACACATTTGTTAGAAACACAGATGACAGAAACGTCTTATGTAAGAAACACAGATGTTAGAACCCCCATATAGTAGAATCAAAGATGTTAGAACAAATATATGACAGAAA
>PNEQ01064761.1:0-10060 GCA_003012365.1 Medauroidea extradentata | reverse complement strand
CAAATTTTCATCCCTTAATATCAAATGGTTCCCGTCAAATTCAATAAAAACCATACTTGCAACCCCATCTTCACAGGGGTTTCCTGCCCTTAGGAGTGGTTTCCAGGCATTCGTTGCCAGACATTTTCTAACTGTTATTTTGCAAGGAACATCCTGTCACAGTTTGTCGCAGAGCTGATGACTCACCCTGTATAATAAACTGTTAATATTTCAAACATGCCTGATATTGCAACCCTTTATTAACATTTTAACTCCTTACCTGTTTTATCAGAAATGATGCAAGTGAAATACTATATGTGTAATAGTTTGACTGCTTACCGACTGCACCACAGGGTTGACTGGCATGTGATGCACACTCTTAAAATAAAAATTAGTAATTCAAAAGGCACGTGCTATTTAAAATGGAATGACCCACAGACAATTACTGGGATGAAGACCAGAAAACACACAAGAATGGAATGAGGACACTGAAGAACACGAAAGGTTTTCAAGACGAACTTGTTGTGATGTTATGGGACCTGACATTTGCTTCACCTTCAGGAAAACTGAAAATATTTGGAGGTATACATAGGCCAGACCGTTAACCTAGCGCATTTATTGACAGTTGATCTCTCTTCTGATTGGCTACATAGCTTTTCCCCGAATAAATAACATAAGATTTTGATTATTACCTCCTTCATTAACACTTCTGGACCTTGCATTGACTAATGTGCCTGTGCAATGGTTGTTTTATTTTATATATACATTGGAAAAATAAATATTATAGCCACAATTATTTTGGCATCTATAGTTTTGTATTCACTCACGCCTCTGATTTTCTGACTTCATTCAGCAGTGTGTATTTTCGACTGTTCAAAATATGCTGCACTCAAACTGAAGTAGATGACTAAGAGTTTATTATATCCTTGAAAGGCCAATAAGATATAGTTTACTGTTAAGTTAGTGTCTGGCTGTTATCTATAGAAATTATCCTGAAAGTAATCAAAGTATAGGTTAGTAAATAATGTAAACCATGTTTTAATTTTTAGGTGCAAAATATGGATGAGAAACTGGATGCAGTGAGGGCAGAGCATGAAGCACTCAAGGAACACGTGAAGCAGTGTGACAGTAAATTGACTGACATAGCTTATTATGGAAGCAGCGCTGGTCTCACGTTAGTTCTTACTTCTCAAACAATAATTGTTATTTATATACAGTATGTGAGAGCTTTGGACTGCAAGGTGTTGCACTAGACTGTGAAGTCCTTAGAAAAGAGTGTGAATACTTACAGCAAGGTCAGAAAACTTTGTGTATTTTCAAATAAGTGGAAATGAATCAGCTTTAAGTATAAAATCAGATACATATTTGGTTCAGAAATTTTTATTTTTGATTCTTTAAGCCTATTAAATTGTAGAATGTTTTGGTTATGTTTGCATATTGGATAATTTGAATCATTTGTGAACTTCAATTAGCAAAGTATATATATTTTCATGGGTTAAATAACTACTTTTTTGCATAATTACAATGGTACGAAATACAGTAATTCCTCGTTGCCAATGGCTTCGTTAACCACAGTTATGATTATCCATTGATATTTTTTTATAAACCGTTTCAAACATGGTGCAGTTTTCCATTCTTTTAAAATTGGCTTTTGTGGCTGTAGTTCGCAAGTTTCTCTCAAAGTCTTAGAAACTCTCATATTTTGGTGTGTGAGCATCATGAACAGTGTTGTTATGTATGTCAGACTAGGTAATGGAGCAGTGATTTGTCCCAAAAATGTGCAGCTGTTGCCTCCTAACTCTGCCTCCAGCCCCCTCCCCCCATTTTTTTAGTTAACTAGATTCTTGCTTCCGGTCTCATCTATAAACACCACCATTTGGAGCACCTTATTTTTTTTTTCTTGCAGACAGTTGCTTTCTAGCAGCCACAAAGGCAAGTTGATAGGCCACTTAAATGTGTATCCATTCCTTAAGATTTACACAAGAAACCAGGTGGGTTTGTTTGATTCACATTATTTAAGAAAATACACATTTTGAATACTTAAGAATGGTGAATTGTATACTTTCGTAGTAAGACTAGTAGGGGTACACATGCCTCTGGTAAGGGCAGTTGAAAAAAGCATGAAAATGTTATTGGAACAAAAATGTGGCAGGGTTCATTAAAACTGAAAGACAAGATTTTAAAATATATAAGCTGCAATGTCATAGAGACTTGTGTGCTATGTATGTACGCATATTTGTTGCTTGAACAAAGCCGGCCTCTGTACCGTTGTCAGTTAGGTGCCGACCTCCATAGCGTAGTCAGTTAGGCGCTGTTCTACGGTGCTAAAGGTTATGGGTTCGAATCCTGGCTCAGGTATGGGTGTTGTGTTATCCCATTACCTCACTTCACCCTCTCTCCCCTCACTACAACTTAGTTTACACAATAAAAAACAAAAGGATTAAAAGAGTGCAGAAAACTCAGGTGATGTATTTAAATCACAAATGTTACTTTCAGAAGCATCAGAATATAGAATATAGTCAATGTACTATGTGCAATGCTTTGTGTGTGTTTCTTTGAAACCGTAATCTTATAGTTGTAATAACTGAATGTGATAAAATTTTTTCTACCGTTTGCATTTTTTCCTACACTTTAGTATCGAAATAAAATGGTGCAAATAAGTTTTAAGTTAATTTTTTTCTTATTTTATTAATAAGATTGTAGTGAGTAGAATATCGCAACACATGTAGAATACTGTAGTTTGCTAAATTTTTAATTTAATGTAAAATTGTGTAAAGTGTCAGACTTGAAGATACAATAAACCAAGATTACGAGCTGGTGCCTATTTTAATTATGATGTGTTTAGTAACCATGTTCCACATCTTATTTGAGTCAAATTGTTATCAGTTAATTAATTTTTTTGGACGCATGCTAAAAGCTGTGTCGTAACAATGGAAAAATTGCAAAAAAAAAATTATCTATAGTAAAACGGCGTGGCATATACAGTAAAACCCCACTCGTACGGCACTCGGTTCATACGTACACTTCGCTCGTACGTACAGATTTTTGCGAACAGTAAAAAAAAAATATTGGAAAAAGTAAAAATTTTAGTAATTGAAAATCATTCGCACAGATCTATTAAAACGACGGTTTAAGTCGCAATATGTATAAGCAGTATAGGTGTATGAGCTCAACCCTCAATTAATGTGTTTCACGATGAAAACGGCAGAAAAAACCGAAAAATTCATTAAGAAACACAGTTGCAGGCGTGCAGCGGCCGCAGAGTGCGAGATGGGTCACTGACCTGCCACCAGCTGTTTCTCAGAATGGCATCTGCTTCTCTCTCACTCGTTCTACCTCTTTTTCTCTCTCTCTCTGGTGATGTCTGTGTGGCGAGATGCGTCATGTGCTGCTCATCATAGCTCATGCCCCACCCATGGCTGCCGCAGCCAGCCAATGTCGGCACTGGGTGGGCGTCACAAGCGAAATAAAATTGTAACCCCGCCATTTTTCTTCTATTCTCTCCCCTCGACAGGCGCAGCGACGCCATTCATCCTGAGGAATTACTTGCTACATGTATGTTTCTGATGTTTGCTTCTCTTCACGGACTGCAATTTGGATTTTGATTACAATTTCGATGTGGAAAGTGTACATTAAAAAATATATCAGCTACATATCATTTCGTAATAGGCTAATACAATCACAAGCCCCGAGCCGTTTATACACACTATTTTGAAGTTAGGCCTACATGCTACGCTGAGGCCGTATATTTTTATAGTCATTTACCGTTAATTTTACTTGTTCGTGTTTTTCGGACATTATTTTGCTCATAATTGCATTGGAAAATTTCACTATTCTATGTTTTACTGTGGGAAGTAAGATAAAATACTTTATTTTCTCACTGTATCGTATTTTTAATTAAGAGACGTTGCGCTAAATGTTTTCATTCATTTTAACTGACTTTGTAGTCTTTTCTGAAGAAATGAAGTATAATTTAAGTCAGAATATATTATTGCACTACACAAACGTTAACCTAATATATAAAAAAAGACGTGAATACAACTTCTGCCCCGCAAAGAGAAACCAACATGCCTTGTTAATCGTTTACCTTTAGACGTTATTGCCGTACATTTAGGGTATTATTTAGTTTATATTGCAGCATCCTATCAAAAGTATTATTCTTTATCAACCTGAAACACTGTTGAACGTCTTATTTGTCAGTGGCATAAGTAAACACAGAAAATATTGCCTGCTGCATGTAAAGTTTTATTTACTTATGTATTGTTTATGCACAAATGGAGTATTAATTTACTCGGAATTTTTCAGCGTACTAAGATAATATGTGTAACGCTTTCAGGTAGGTCTCTTTAAACATGATTGTATCCTCGGAGACCTCTTACTGATTCTCACTCACGTCCGGATGGTGAAGGAGGGGGTGGGAGGGTGGGGTTCTGTCAGGCCAAAATTTGGTCCTATCGGTTTGTACGGACAACTCGGTCGTACTGACAAATTTTGGGGAACTGTGAGTGTCCGTATACTCGGGGTTCGACTGTAGTTAGTTTTTTCCACTTCCAGACGCTGCTGGCAAGGCCTCTATTATGGTTGTGGTGCTGATGTTAATTTTATTACCCATTGTGTGAGACACACCAGTGCGTGCTAAGAGACAGCATAGGTATCAGTTGATGTAGTATGCATCAGTTAACTGTTTTTTTAGTTCTATTAATTGGGCCATGGATTAGAGTTAATTATGGGTTAGTGAAAACCTTAAATTAATGCTTTATTTGTTACATAAACATTTACTCTTACAAATTCGTAAATGAAAGAAAATAAATCAATAAAGTTAATTTATGTAAAGGAAGCACCAATGCCAATATTTCATGGACACTTTGCCGTTATTTAAACACAATTTTAATGGAGTGTTTGGGTTTTGGAAGCAAAAGTTGACCCACTTCAGTAATAACCTAGACACTACTATAGTGATATCTGGAACCAGGACACTGTGTTATAACAAGACTCTTCAGTACATAATGTGTTGGGATGAGACTCCATTGTGGGTGCAACAATTGCTGTTACCTGTTGAGCAGCTGAATAGGATATTGAACACTAACACACCTACTGCCTCAGTTGGGTTTCAGGTCACTGTATTTATCTGCAGGAATTTTAGAGAATGTGATGCAAGAACAGCATATTCAGAAAATAGTGTCTACTAAGGAAATTGCAAGAGCAAAACAAATTACAAACAAATCACAATTTCAGAACTTTTTTTTCCTCCCACAATTTAATCAGTTGATGTGAAGTAGCTGCAAAGTGTCTACTGCAACATGCATGGTTAAGACACAAACAATGCTTGGTGTTGGTGCCTTATTTAATTTATGTGAATGGTGAAATTTTTGCTCATGTTTACACTAACAAAATTTATTGTATTTGTATCAGGTAAAAGGAAAAGACAGCAAACTAGATGACATCAAAGCCGACTGCGTAGTCCTGAAGGCGCAAGTACAGGAAATTGCATGTAATGTAAGAAAATGTCAGCACAAAAGACAATTAAATTGTGTTATAAATGAGGTAAGTTGTAATAATAATGTAAATATGTGCAGGCTGGAGCTGTAGATGGAAGCATAAACAAGCTTGGAGTAGAGCAGGAAGAGATGAAGAAACAAATGGAAAAACTGTTGGAATGTGCGAGCCAGGTAAAGAACAAGTACTATTGTGAACTACAATTGCTATATTGTGTACAGTAATAGAATAAAAAATGTGTAAATAGGTTATTATTAATAAATATTTAAATTTTTAGAAATTAACATCCTTACTGAAATCTTGTCTATACAGTTGTCACTGTTTCACAAATTTTGTCAGTGTGACCAAGTTGTTCTTGTAAAGAAGCAATACAAACTATGTTTGAATCATGTAACTCCCCACAAACTCATCAACTGTGAAAATCTGTTGCTGTGTGCACCAAGTCATGGTCACAAATCAATGATGGAAAACTGAATGTACTTACATACAAAGTGCAGCGTAGCCGCCGCTGATGATGTAACATAACACCAAGTGATGTGGCGTGTTATCTCTCTGTGCCCTACACTGCCACGGACGTGTGCTGGGCCGAGAGGACGCGTCTCCACAGACGTTGACATCTAAAAGTAGAGCACAACTACGACTATATAGGCGTTAGTATTTTTCAACAACGAAAGCTAGGTGAATTTGTAAAGAGCCTAACATAATGCTCGAAACACTGCACATACATTGTTACAAATTTATAAAAAATATTATTTGTTACAAATTGTTGATACTGAGAGGTTTAGGCGGCCCTTTAATGTTGAGTTTTGAAAGACGCTTAGCACAAATTAGGTGGAACTGTAGCTATGCTGGAATGTATGGGTGGGAAAAATGGGAGATCCTAGAAAACCCATGGTCGGAGATGACGTTTAACACATTGCTATATGGTTGTTTTTAAATGTAAGAAAAAAAACTGTTAACATTTTGAAAACTTGTTTTTGTGTGCTAAAGCTTACATTTTATTACACAAAAATAAACACATTTTAATGGTTGCGTTCTGTAATGTTTTTTGTTCTCTAGTGGAACTTAACACTCAAGCCACAGTAATGTTAAGGAATAATGTGTGTGTATATTTTTTTACTTGTTTGCAATTGTCTGTAAAACATTTTTTCCTTGTATGATATGCATATAAATTACACACTAAAATTATTAATTTTAACATAAAATATTTTCACAGTTTTTACAGATGTTAGCAGTTTCCTTTTTAACACAGCATCACTGATTAGACTTATTTTAGTTTAACCTGCCACAAATTTTTCCACGTGTGCAATGAAAAATTTTACACCACTGTAAACATGAATAATGAAGACAAAGTTTTAACAGTTCCTTTTTAGTACTGCACCACTGATTACATAAAGTTAACTTGGCGCTATTTTTAATACATATCAATGAATAATTTTACACCACTATAAACGTGGATAGTAAACACAATGTTTGTTTCCATTTTAATATGGCACCACCGATAACATTAAAATTAACTTGGTGCAATTTTTTTAAATCGTGTGTTAGTGAAAAATTTTACACCACTATGAATGTGGATAGTAAAAACAAAGTTCTTCTTTTTTAATACTGTGGCACTGATTAAACTAATAGGACAATGGCGGGAAAGGCCGCTAGGCTACTTATAACAATTAAAACAGAAATAATGTGCACAAGTACTCACAGGATGGTACTCGCAGATAGAAACACACACACATAGGACGAACATGTGTTCATCCTATGTGTGTGTGTTTCTATCTGTGAGTACCATCCGGTGAGTACTTGTGCACAATCATTTCTGTTTTAATTGTAACTGTTTAAACTAAAATTAACTTGCTGCTATTTTTTTCACATGTGTCAATGAATAAAAATTACACCATTATAAACATGGATAATATTAATAAAGACAAAGTTCTACCTTTTGGCATGATATAAGAAGGTCAGTGTCTTTGTGGCCCTCAATGAGTTCTATGTCTTTCTCTCACGTATCAGCCAACTCTTCTTCTCCAATTTATTTTGCAACTTCAAAAATGTTGTTTACTTCAGCTTTAGTAGTAGGAAAACCCTTTAAGTCCTTCACGGCCTCACCCCACAGTGGTTTCCAGCAAGCATTTACTGTTGACTGTGTGGGTTTCACTAAATCTACGACGTCTCTGATGCTCATGATGGCGTCATCCATAGTGAAATCCTTCCACATCTTCATTACGTCACAGTTAGGGTCAGCATCTAGGCGAGATCGAATTCTTGTGAATGCCAAGCGCATATACACAGGGTCACGCATTTGATTATGCCTTGGTCAAGAGGTTGCAACAATGAAGTTGTGTGCTTGATGGATTTGGGATGGCTGGTAGCATTATCGACAATGAGTAATGCCTTAAACACCAGTCCTTTCTCTTCCAAGTATTTTTTTACTTCAGGCACGAAACACTTACTGAACCACTCTTGGAAAAGAGTTAGTCATCCAAGCCTTACTGTTGTGTTGCCAAAATGCTAGTAAGTAGTCTTTTTGTTTGTTTGTTTGTTTTTCAGTGCCCTCAGATTGTTTGTACAGTAAATTAGGCCTGGCTTGATGACATGTCCTGCTACATTAACACACAAAACAAGTGTCACATGATCCTTAAATGACCAAAGTACTTTAGCCTGCCTTGCCTTGATGTGAATGTGTATGGCGTGGAATTTTTTTCCAATACAAGCCTGTTTCTTCACAGTTAAAAACTTATTAAGGGCTGCATTCACCTTCCTCAATTATTTCCAGTAGCTGATTCTGGAATTTTGATGCTGCTTCAGAATCAACTGATGCAGATTCACCAGTCATCTTTAAATTTTTAAGGCTGTAGCACTTTACAAAAGTATGAAACCAGCCTTTACCAGTCTTGAATTCTCATTTGTTAATTTGGTCTATTTCTTCCGAGAATAGTTTGTGAAGGCTAAGTGCCTTCTTACGCAATACCATACTGTCAAGTGGAACATTTTTATGTACCATGTCCTTGAACCAGACGTTCAAAGCTTTTTCAGTTTTTGCAAGAGCTTTGTCACATACAAAACAAAGCATTCTTGCTGTTCCTGGTTCAGTATTAACACTTGATCTTATTTCTCTTGCATTATTTCATGTTGCACAAATGCTAGACTCGTTTTTCCATAGTATCTATGGCCTACTTCTACAATTGACATGCCGCCTTTTAGTAAGTCTAAAATTTTAATTTTGTCACCCAAACTATGAACTTTGTAATCTCTCTTTGGTTTGGAAGGATCACTACCGCCTTTCTTTTTAGAAGATATTACGATGCAGGCCACGGAATTGGGTACAACAGCAGACACTCCGTCGAAGCAGATACTGTGACTGACACCACGAGACTAGCTGCTTGCTGCTCATGCACATACGCTGCGATGAATTGTGCAACGGTAGTCCATGGTACATACTGGGCGTGGCACATAGGAAAAAAAAATTCTTAGGCATTTCATACTTTTTCTTTCTTTTTTTTCAATTGTGGTTGGGGAAACCCGCGGATAAAGCTGTATATTTATTTCTAGTGGCAAATTGTTAAACTCTGACTGGCTCAGAGTAGTTTTTATTTTGTGTTTAAAAAAAGGGTTAGTGGGTAATATTAAACAAAACAATGACAGAGCAAATATTATAACACGTTGACCTGTTTCACTCCAATTGCCAAGTGCGTTGCAGGTTTCCCAACAGGGAGTGAAGCAGGGCTACCTTGTTAGGAGAAAGAGCAGAGACTCGGTGATGTCTCTGCTGGAGCAGAGGGGGGCTACACCCCTGGGAGAGTGATGTCCCTAAGGTTAGGTCGTGCGCTATTCTCTGTCCTCTTGAGGCGATTAGTGGGGGACCGGGTTTCTTTTCTTAATTATGGTTTTGGGAGTAGGTTCCGTGGTCGTTAATCTACTATCCGAAGAGCTGTCGTAGGAACAGCTGTTTCTTCTTTGAGGGCGGTCCCTTGGGCTTGGGGGTCGCTCGGTCATCTGCGATCAGCTCTTGTATTTGCCTGTGCAGTAATACCGGGCGAGGCGGTGTCTTGATAGGACTAAGTGGGGAGATCTGTTGATGGTGGAGATACCTCAGGGTCTGAGAAAACCTTATCTTCCCACGTGGGCGGGTCTGGGACTTCTTCTGGGCCTGAAGGGTCGTTATTGCTTGCTGAGGTCCACTAGTGTGGGCTCGAGCCCTGGAAGTTTCTGTAAAGCGGGAATGACTCCCAGAGGGGGCCAATACTCTGCCAGGAGCTGTTGTCTTCGCGCAATTGAAGCTTGCAGCTTCCTTCCCTCAATGGCCTCTCGTTCCTCAGAAGTTATATGAATTTCTAGGATATGTTGCAACATGAAGGATAAACACATGAGCTTACTTTGATAATAATGATATACACTAGACCCCCGATTTTACGAATACTGACGGTTCCATTTATGACATTCGTAAAATCGCTACCTTCGTAAAATCGATTGAGGCCAATTTCGCCCCCCAACCATTTACCAAATTTTAAAATTGCATTTTTTCCGCAAAGTATATAAAATAGAGTCCCGATTTTCATTGCGTTTTGCGGGAAAGTAAGACAAGTTA
>PNEQ01064760.1:0-10061 GCA_003012365.1 Medauroidea extradentata | reverse complement strand
GCAGGGATGGCGCGAGAGTAAGGTTATCAGTCGTGCAGGGAAGGCGCGAGAGAAAGGACGAGTGTCGGGCAGATGGGGGAGAAAGCCTCGAGTCCGTTGGCGTGACTAAAAGGGACATAGACTTCTTTTTTCTTCTTTGCCTTTTATCACAGGCAGTAGTGAGGTGATGGGTGTTGCGGGGTTACGAACAGGAAAACAGAGCCGAGTTTGTTCGTTATAGATATTCCTTAATTTTTTCGTCAGTTTGTTTCCTTTTTTTTTTTTACTAAGCTAATAACTGGGTAGAACTTAGCCCATACGACAAGTCGGACGGAAGAATCATGGTAGCTAAGCGTCTGTCGAAAAGTGAATTGAAATGCAAATTGCAATATTTTTATTTATTTTTGTTATACTGAACGGTACCGCATTTTATGAAATGTAATGCACCTAGATAAATAAATATAACTACTGATGAATCTGGAGAGTCTCACTTAAAGTTAAAACCTGGCTAATGGTGTAGAAAAACTAATCCAACTGAGCTATCCGGCGCACTTCACGAAACATAACCTCAACGCCCACTACAGTGACTACAATAACCATAGCAACACGCAGCAGACGCAAAGGACGCGTCACAATGGTGTTGAACGCACCCCAGGGCTTTTCCTTCTTGAGGAAGGTGTGCATGCAAGTAGTTCACACGCAGTGTAAGCGTGCCACTCTAGTGGATGGCACTCTGTCCTCGCTGCATGCGTTCTGCCAGTGCCGGACCTCCAACATGCATCCCTGGCTCGCGTCACAGGCACTGTAGTTAGTTGATTCTCAAATCCAACACTACGTCCACCTGTGCTTGCCACGTGTTTAGAGAAGTGTACATATGAGCCAACATGCATTGATTTGACGGGTTTTCTACCACACATGAACAGTACCTCAAATAGTACAAGTATTCAAAATGTGTATTTTAGATACTTTGGTATTTAGTAATTTATCTCAGGAGAAAGTATCGAGTATGGAGATACCACAGTAGACAATGATAACATCTTTCAAAAATTAATTTAATCAATCTTGCATGACAGAAAATTGCTTAACATTGTTATATTCTACATGTATTGAACATTTGGTTCATTTGTTGTTGTTTACGTTTGTTGTAATAGTTAAATAAGGCACCTATGGCTGGCAGTAACTGTTGTCGAGTTGTGAGCTACTTGGCCATCCCACCCCACCTCTATCTAGAGAGTTGTTTTCATTTGCAAGATATTTTTTTTTTGTTTTTGTTTATTGAGATAGTTGATTTCAATAGTTATTAAAGTAGGTTCACGGAAATGTGAATTGGTTTGTCCTAATTATACCCCGGCAGCAGTATGGACACAGGATCCCAGGATGCTGAGCTAGGTAAGATATTCTGAGTTAAAGTTTTTTTTTTTTTTTTTTGGGTCGCCCGGTTAAGTTTAGGTGCCCGGCTTACTGTAGCTTGAAGTGTTGTGTGTGTGATAAAGGCTAACAAAAGCAGGCATCTCTATAAGTAAAATGCTTTCTTTACTTTAAACTATGATGAATGGACCAAAGTGCTTTAAGAGTAATAACAAAAGGTAAACATTTGACGAAGTCGGAACAAAGATAGAAAATAAATATTATGTTGTAATTTGTAATTTTAAGTAATTAATATTTATTTTCCGATGGGCCACGCCATATTTGATTTATCTTTAAGTACAGGTTTCTTAAACCATAGTAACAAGAATGAACTCAGCGCCTGTTAAATTATAGGAGGAATGATTTTATATTTAATTTTGATTTTTGAGCACGCTGTATAATTTGTAACAAAGTATTCTCCCTTTTGGAATTTTATTGGCATGATGTGTCTCAGATGTTATATTTACGTAGTATTTGAGTGTACCAGTAGGGGCGCTAACCCGCGCACCATATATAATGTGATGGAATCACGGGATATAACGTATTTCCGGCGGCAAGGAAGGAGTCCCTGTTTTAGAGAGCGTTGTTGGACAGCACGGAGGACGAACACACGTGGTGGGTACGAGTGTGATTTGTATCGCCCGGCATTGGGTTTAAGAACTAATGTTTTAAGGGCAGAACTTGTGCGCAATGATAAAAAAGGACGAGTACTTTATGTGTAACGCATAATTTGTTTAAACTCGAGGTGGTTTCTATTTTTTTTTTTTTTAGGAATTTTGCCTAAGAGTTTTGAAGGCGAGCCAATCTGTTTTCTCTTTATCTGTTCTCGTTATAGTGGTAAAGTGTATCGGAAATGTGCACCAGATTTACCGGTGAATAAATCACCGCATTAAGTGCCAGTTGAATCTAGTCTTTATTTGATTTTTCACTGGTTTAACAGCGAGTATTTTTTTTGAACCCACACCTAATAAAGAACCCAAGGCAAGAGATGCTCTACGGCTGAGCGAAGAGACTGGTGCTTTCACGGAAAGCAGGGATATGGTAGCAGAGAGACGATCATTACAGAGTACTAATATAAATCTATATTAAGAACACTTTCAGAGGGTTATCCTGAGGTGACCTCATCCATACTATCATTATCAAACATGAGTTTGCAATTTACTTGTAGATTACAAAAAAAAAGTCATATAACAAGACAAAATAACATCTACAATAACGTAAAATGATTTTGAAATCATAAAATTTATTAACCTTAAAATTTAAATCAGTTTACTTGAAATCTGATGTGACTAGTTGCATTCCCCAGCAATGATGAAATGGCAGTATGTACCCTAGGCATGGTCCCTCTGAACTTATTTCCTTGGGTTTCCGACATTGGCTGGAATACAAAGATGCAGATGTGGTAGATGTGGTGCTGGAACCTTTCTTGTCTCCCAGGTTGATTGAAGATGCTTACATTTTGTTGGCCTGTGAACTACTGGATTCACTAAGCCCTCCGCACCAAAAATTTTAATTTTAAAACTCATTCAGGTTACGTCCAAATCTGTACCCAGCGGCAGGCGCCACATATAACAATGCATGTATACCTGGCTAGCTTCAGTCATAGAGACACTTATACTCGTGAGATAATGCCATAAAATAAGAACAGGGAAAATTCATTTTAATTTTGCAGGTTTACTTTAATCGAAAACATTGCAGAAGTGACAAATACTTTGCACAATACAAACTCTGAGGTTGATGCAGCTTTCCATATTGAATTTATGTTTTAACTAACGTGTTGTATCCATCTGGGTCATAAAAAAGTCAATGATGTGAAGACTGGGGATCCATTAAATATAGCTTTTAATGGCAGAAACATAAAATTTGTACCTGCGTTGCATCTGGTTGCGCTGCATTGGAATTAAATAATCACACACATGCAATAGAAGATCAGTTTTACTAGCTCACCCATTGCACTGCATCAATGTAAATAGCAGGCGGTGATATTTAACAGTTCTTAAATGTTCAAGGTCCATTCCAAGGTGTCTCTGAAAACTCCGTCAAACTCCTCACCCCAGACAACCCACCAACCAGTCTTTATCTTCTACTAAAATCCATAAGCAACAACGGCCACCCCCAGGACGCCCATAGTGTCCAGTATTGGCAGACCCAAAGAGAGAATCTCAGCACTTGTTGACACACACCTTCAATCCTGGGTACAGCAGCTACCATCCAACGTAAAGTACACAGGCCATTTCCTACAACAACTGAGAGACCTCGACAAAATACCACAAGTTGTCTATCTGGTCACCATAACTGTCACATCCCTCTACACCAACATCCCACACTCATTACGACTGTCTGCCATCAAATACTACCTCAACCAAAGACCACTCAATAGTAAACCCACAACAACATTCCTGGTTGAATTGCCAGACTAACCCTGACTAACAATAGCATCCGTTTCCAAGACAACCACTACCTTCAGCTAAAATTCACAGCCGTGGGCATACACATGGAACCATCCTATGCTAATCTGTTCATGGAAAAACTAGCAACCAATTTCCTCTGACACCTGACTACCCTACCATTTTGATGGATATATTTCATCAATTACATCTTCATGAGCTGGACCCTACAGAAACCAATCTCTCACAATTCCTGGAAAACCTGAATACTCGGGGCCTTCTCAAATTCACCTAGTCATACTCACAAACACATGCAATATTCCTAGATGTTGAGTTAAGCCTACACAATGGCACCATTCACACCTCGGAGCACACCAAGCCCACTAGTAACCTGCAGTTACCTCCATTACGACAACTACCATCTACACCATGTCAAAAAAAAAAAAAAAAAAAGACTACCATATAAATTCTTACCACTACACCCGAAGGCATATGCTCCACTCACAGTAACCTTAACCAACATTGACAACAAATAGGCAAATCTGCTGAGCCAAGAGACAAAAACCAAGGCGACAAATAGGACAGATGTACCTCTCATCCCATATCATGAAAACATCAAGAAACTGAAAACTATTTTAAAATCTGGCCATAAATTCCTTGCTTCTGCACTACAAACTAAAAACCTGCTCTCCAAGCCTCCCAGACTAATCTTCAGATGGCCACCAAACCTTTGCAATTAACTAGTCCATCTAAAAATTCAGCCTACCATATTCAACATCACTATCATAACACCAAGAGGTTCCCAACCTCTACAATAAACCACACTGTGGTTCCTGCACCATCATCAATCCTCCACTTCTTTCAACAGCAGGCTTACCATTCATACACATCCCATACTGGGCAGCTACAACTGTGCAACAGAAAACCTCGTATACCACCTACAGTGCAAACATTGCAATGCAGTATGCATAGGCCTCACCACCTAAAAAAGATGTACTTATTCTGCACAAATTACATTTAAGAACCTTGAAACATGCAGTGCAGGGGTACTTTAAAGCGCCAAAAATGATTGCATGGCCCAAAAGGGTATTAAATTCATTTTCCACCTTTTTTCAATTTTTTCTCATGAACGGAATACATACTCCGACAAAGAATAAATGGTCATAGAGAACACAAAACAAGCAATATCTGGCAATGTGGACCTACTTGACACACCAGTCGTAGCACATGCTGCATCACGCAAATAAAACTTTGACTTTTGTTATAACAGCAAAGTAGTAAGAGCCCCATCACCCTCAAACAATAGCTCAGAACTAAGGCGCTGGGAACAAGCCCATCAATACATTACTAAATCTCGACAACCCCCAGGTCTCAACATCAGATAATCGCAACCAATGCACCAAAATACCACTACACCCCACATCCCTTCTTTTTTAATTTTCCCACCACACTCTAGTTCACTCTCTGGCCACTAGGTTAACCAATCACACTTCCACCGCCGCCATTACTCAGTGTGCCTGAACTATTTGCCTGATGAAGGTGGTCTAGCCAGTGAAACTTCACATAACCGTGCACCTGCCTCAATGTTCGTCCTGTTATATGTTTGTGTAACTATCAATAAGTACCAGCTTGTGAGTGCGTCAAGCTTCTGTCTACTTATTAAATTGGTTTAACATAGCAGCCAAAGCCATCTTCACATTTATTACAATACAGTAAACCCTCGTTTTACTAGACTATTTGGAGGGGAGGTGTGGCCCGGTAAATTGCGAAGTACCACAATCCGCATATGAAAATAGACAACAAACTGATAGATTTATAGAAGTGTAACATGCATAGTAACGCAACGTGTTTTTTGTGGTCAAATCGCTGGAAGTGGGCGAGGGGGAAGGTTTGTGCTGACTGGCGGGATTAGAAAGATAAGCACGCGCCTTTGTCTGCTCATTGCGATAACCAAGGGTGGAGGGCGGGTGAAGAGTAGAAGGAGAGGGACGGGAGGCAGCTTGCTATCCGCTTGGTTTCATGTTACGTTGCGTGGTAATATGCGATATGCGAACTTGAGCTACTGCTTTGTATTTAACAGTAAAGTGTTTATTTACTAAATAAATAACAAAACAAAATTTCCATCGAAACTTTTGCTGTTTGCATCGCAACGCCCATCATATACCGTGTCTGTGAGATAATAATCTAGCCGCCGTCCTTGAGAATTTCTGAAGGGCAAGGGACGGAAATGCTGAGCGTGAGAAAGGCACGTGTTGCGCTAGTTTGTCCGCAGAAGATTTAATCTCTCTACACCTTACATATTTACACCAGATATTTGTTTACACCACACGAGCGTTGCTGAACATACACTGCCTCATCGTGTGAACATGCGGTAGCAAGTTTCACGTGTTTCCTGGGTCCAACAGTGTCAATTTTTTTTGTTCAACATCATATTTCAACACATAACTCTTTAACTAGTTTTTTCTTTACGAATGTCCGACACAGTTTGTTTCTTGACACCATAATCATCACACAACTTTGCTACAGAAACACCGGCCTCTAAACTTTTCTATTAGTTCAAATTTTTTGCTTGATGTCAAAGTTACTCTATTTCTTTACTGTCAAGTTGCAGACGCAATTTAGTTTTAAAAAATGCATACTCTTTATCGCGCACGTACATCAACTACATAAAAAATTCAAGAAGACACTGACACGACAGTCCTTGCCCTGACACGTCAAAACGCAGATGAGCGACTAGCTCTGCTTACCGTCTTACGCGGCTATCTGTGCACGTGCCTGATGTCGCTCACCAAATCCCAATAACCAGGTAGGTCTTGTGCTGCATGTGACAAGTAGACCTGATGGTGGAATAATTTTGTATCGCCAGATTTTGTCCATTAAATATGAAATCCGCTGAATGGAGGTCCGATAAAACAAGGGTTTACTGTATTTGGAGAGCAACTAGCTGCTAGCTAGTATCACGGAATAATTGCCAGTCAAGGCCCTGTAATATAACATAGCCAAATAAGGCAAATACTACTATTTAAAAGTGGTATATTCACAGGTTGGAGGAGGGTGTCCCAAATATGAAAGATTTGCATTCCAGTTTGTTACAATAGCTTTAACCATTCTCTTGTTTAGAGGATGAAATGTGTTGCATATTAGGTCAACACGCTCGCACTGCAAGCCAAGTCATGCGAGAAGCACTTGAAGTTCCGTTATCTTTACTGACTGAGAGATTCTACCAAGGTAATTAACACACAGCTTTCTTTAGTCAGCAGATTTGTTTCGTCCAGTGACTTAAACTAGTCCAGGGGTGCACTCATATCTTGCAGCCACGTGATGTGTTCTGTCCAGTGGTGGATTTTGGAGCAAAATTTTTTTTAAAACAGTTCAGGTATGGCCTGGAAAAAAAAATTATTGGGTGACCTATTCTTAAACATTTTTATATAATTAGTTTTGTTTTAAGTACTTTTAATAATAATGAATATTTAATAAACAAAAAAACTATCACACAAGGAGCAGAAATTATAGATAATGGTATTATATTTATTTAGGGGAATATGTTTGTCTTTCATTTTCTGCCATTTAAAGAGCCCAAGCCCATGTCTGAGGAATCACTGGTACAAACTCTACATCTAAAGTGAAAACAGAGTTGCGATACCAATCTCAAGGCATTGTATCCAGAATTCATGACAGATTATCTTCAATAGGGCAACACCACCCTCTAAAGTGAATGAATGCTCCTACATACCACACAGTGGAGTGCTGAATCCAGATATCACTACCACCAAGTTATGTGTGGACTTTGATGCGACAGCACAAGACAGTATAGGAGTGTCAGATGATAGGCTGCTTACTGGTCCCAAGCTGCATGCACATAACAGACATACTTTTAAGCTTTCAAAGAAATGTTGTTACTTTCACAACTGATTTGAGGAAAATGTACCGACAGATTCAAACCCACAAGAAGTTTTGGGACTACCAAACAATCTTGTGGCGGTCTTAGGAAAGTCAGCCCATTTGAGACTTTCAACACAAAACTGTTATCTAAGGTATTTCATCGGCACCAGTGCTCTAAGCAGATAGTTATGTGGGCAATATTGTGACTGAAGCATCAAACGTCTAAGAGGTACTTTCACTACAGAAATATAGAATTTTTGAGGATAGCCAGATTCAATTTGCAAAAGTTTGCCAGCAATGAGCAATTGTTAATGTGTGATTTTTTTGTTTTACATTTATTTGTAAGGGAGGTAAAACACCCAAAGACATAATATAGATAGGCTGCGAGGGAGGAAGATAATGAGTTGAACATATTCCAGTATTTTTCACATATGTACTACTAACATAATTAAAATCAGCTGTCCAAGCGAACCATTTATGCTCTTAGGAAGAAACAGCAGCAATATGGTACTATTAACAAACCTGCAAAGCTGAAACTGGAACTGTTGACATGTTGAGAGGAGCAGATCATTTCCTAATGGCAGAGTTGCAGAATATCACCCTGTTTCCTCCCTCTTGCAAGTTTCTGTGAACATTTGTTCTCAACATGCACCCGCCGTTCCGGGCTTCTGTGGTACAGCACACTTCTCAATTTCCCAAAATTGTCTAACTGCATCATCAAGCATAGGTCAGCACATGTGAAATGACAAAATTCAAAGTTATGGCAGTGTCGACAACCTTCCCAGCAATAAGCAGTCTCTGATGTGCTGGCTTTCAGCAGATATGAATCAGATGAGTGGCACTCATCCTTAGGATACTACAGAGGACTAATAACTGAGAAAATACTAGGCCTTCAGTGGTGCACAGAAGCTGATACTCCCAAAAAAAGGTTCGACCACTGTAACCAGCAGAGCATATTGTCAGATGTAGCTAGATTATTTGATCTCTTATGATGGCTATCACCACTGTCCTCCATGCAAAATACCAAATTCAAAATCTGTGGATCCACAACATTGAATGGGAGGACATATAGCCAGAAGACATCATAACGGCTTGGCAAAGGTTTCAAAGAGAGCATCCCGACATGACCAACATCACTATTGCTCGACTTCTTGTATCAGCATATCATGAGAACTTGGTACTCGAGGAACCAGGCTTGTGTGATAGCAGAAAGCGGGGCTACGTTGTCGTTGTGTACCATCGGATCTCTTCTCCTGGGCTATCAACATCTGTTCACCTCCTGATTGGCAAATCCAAGGTAGCTCCAGCTAAGCAAAAGTTGTTACCTTGTGTTTCACTTTGTGGGGCTTTGTTATGTGCTCACAATATGCACAGGCTACTGAATCACTCTAATCCTTAGATGAACTCCTGAATATTTTCTTGGACTAATTCAATGGTGGCTCTTCATTGGATTCAAGTCATTTATGAAAGGATGACCTTTGTTGCAAATCGGTTAACCCAAATTCAGGAGATGATTCCAGCAGAGCACTGGAAGCATGTGCTGTCAGCTACAAACCCGGTGGATTGTGCATCTCGAGTATTCTTTCCTAGTGAGCTGATGGATCATCCAATATGATGGACAGGCCAACCATGGTAGTTCAAGAATCCTGCACACTTGCTCCAGCAGTCTACCAATATAGACTAGGTTGATGAAGCACTAGCAGAGCAACGTGTCATCACACTTCATGCTGTGGACGCATGTACAAACGCTACTGTAGTGGGTACGATGCAGACACCCGGCGATTCAGCTTAAACTCAGTGGTAGGTACAAGTTCTCATCTCCATGCCGTGGGTTCGTGAAGTGAAGAGAACAACCAAAAAAAAAATTGATTAAAGGAGTTCAACGTGTACCAGAACCAACCATTATACAGCTGCAGGTGCTTGGGTAATTACCGGAAATAACGAATTCAGACTTGAACCAGACAACATTTACTCTACTCCTTGTACATTGTCGCACAGATACAAATTTCATTACATGACGCGGTGGGCACTGCCGTATGAAATTACCGTAAATTAATGCTTGCATAAATCATAGCAGAGAAAGCAATGCGAACTATCAAACTCTATAATCACTTATAGTAGCGCCGATGCATTTCGATTTCTTACCGACCACGTGGGCCTCGCGCACCTTTCCACGCGCGTCCTGCTCCTACCACATCTCAACAGCAAGTGTCCGCAGGGAAAACGGCAGCGACCCAGCATCCTCGCTGGTTTCCGCCGGGAGTCTTCCAAGACGGCAACCTCTGAGGGCCTACCACCTTCACATATCGCTTCCGAGAGCATTCTTATTGAATCATTACCATATTTCTTCATGGAATTTACATCACCAGATTAATCAACCAACTACGTATTACCTCATACCAAAGC
>PNEQ01064759.1:0-21281 GCA_003012365.1 Medauroidea extradentata | reverse complement strand
ATGGTGTTGGTAGCAAGGGAGATAAAAAATAATGTATACTTATAAAACACGGGGCTTCCTTACCCTGGCTATTAGGACAGAGGCTGTCCCTCCATAATCCAAACCTGTATGGAGATTGCGTGAGTACATTCGACATAATGGAAGTGTGGCAATCATTTATGTTGTTATGGTATGATTTCTTATTAAACATTTAATGAATGTATAAATACGATACAATGTTTTTCGTCTCAAAACAGTACAAATACTTTCTTTTGTTTAATGACTATACTGTGTCCACGCTTCGTGGTGTAATACTTCAGAAGAGGGTAGGAGATAGCATCTCGCATGGCTCGGAGAGAGGTGTGCTGGGAGGATGGAAAAGGTGAATGCTGCCTCATACGTGCGCCAGGCGCTGCACAGAAAATATGTTATTTACATTGGGAACAGTGGTTAGTGCTTGAAGCACCCTGTACGTTGACTAACAGACGGCGGCGAGGTGATGACAGATGACAAGGCAAGGAACAACGAAGTGGACAGCAAGAGGTGGCAGTGTAGCAGCGAAAATTGTGTGGCGATGGAAGTATTGAACGAAATAGTGCTCGGAAGATACCTTCGTGTGTGTGACGGATCACTGCGTCAGATTAGGTAACAAAATTATTGGTTTTATGCGAATATTTGAGTGAGAAGTAGGAATAAATTTTGGTCAGCAGCGCTTAACATCGAGGTCTTAAACGCTGAAGGGTGACATGAGGTGACTATGGAGCACTGCCGAAATGATAAGGGCGGGACACGGTAGATCCACGAGAAAACCCGTCGACCAACGGCCTCATTCAGCACGATTCCCATATGCGAAAATACGGGGTCCGGCCACACTGTGAATCAAACCCGGATCGCCGTGGTGGTCTGACCACTCTGCCCCGGTGAATATTCAAGAATAATAAATTTTAAATGTTAAGTGGATAGTAGAATTTTATAACATGTTGTGTGAGGTGCACACTAGCCAGACTAGCTCCAAAAGCAGTTCTCTCAATCTCAGGGTATGATTTAGCTTTCAGTTCCCCTTCTGGTTGACCCAAATAACAACATCAGTCTAAGGTAACATTAAACCCTACACTAGGGGAAAAAGTCACAGTGAATTTACACAACTTTCAAAGGTGGCTCACAGAATTTTAGGTTTACCTGTAACCTCTGCTGTCACCGAGAGATCCTCCAGCATATATCACATTGTATAATACATTTGAAACTATGGAAATGCTTAGCACAACGTTAGCAGGATTGAAATATGAAGGAACTTGAATAATTACTGCAGCTATAATTGAAAATTTCACAGGGCAGTGAAGCCAAGTAAGAAAGCTTCAACATTGTTACTATAATATATTATTCAATAGGCTACACATAATATATCCATAAGTATAATCACAATCTTCAGACATAGAATTTACTTACAACAACACTAGAACACATTACATTCTCTCTGTTGCAAAAATTATTCAAAAACTTGTTCCAAAGTTAGGGCGAGTTCATTATAGGCATAGGTACAAATCAAGTTATATTAAATTATAAACAAAATGAAAGAAAATAATAAATATATTGATTTTGTGGCAAAATTCGTAAATTAAAATAATGTACACATTTAGCTGGCTGCCTAGTTAAAATAATTATTTAAAATGTACACAAAACTTTATACTTATCCTTATGATTTTTATCAACATAAATAAAAGAAAAGTAAATATGAGGCAAGGTATTTAAATTCAATAAATAATGACAAATAACAACATAGGCAATTATGAAACTATAAACATAAACACTGTAGTCTATATGCACTACAATATTGTCATGAAGTCAGAGATTAATCAGTTTGTTGGTAGCAAAGGCATTGTTAGTACTAAAGTAAATAATAAATTGTATGACCTCAGTTTGATGACAAGTAAATGTTGTATGTAGTTTTGTAAGTAATTAGAATAAAAAAAAATAAATTTCACGTCCTCCTTCCCGATATAATCTTGCAGCGTGACCAGGGTAATATATGGTAATAAATAATTAAATGAGGCAACGGCCGTCGTACTCTGTGGCTCACCACACCGTGACTATAAGTGTTACTTTCATAAATAAATACCGTCGACATAATTAGAAATATCCTATTCGTTTGACGCTGTACGCAAATTGTTACATTTAGCGCAGAGACGAAAGTTCCTATTGCAATGAATACAACGCTCCGTCGTTCATCCCTCCAAGCCCTACTCAGACGGCACATCTGGTGTCATCAGTGGAAGTCTTCCTAGCAGCACCTGCTGGTAATACTAGTCTGAATTACGGCATACGATCGTCGGACATTTAATTTTCTTGACATTGTGTCTAATGTATCTTATCTGTGGTCACTGTAATGGTAAGATGCGTACTGCGAAATTCGATGGTCTCGGCGCGCACTGTACGCGATGCCTCTGTTGCCTCTCCTACATAACCAGTAGCATAGGCGTTTACACCGCGCTGTGACCAATGGATTTACCATTAATGCAATTGCTAAATTTTTAGCCAACATTTAACGCATGATCATTTAGAATCATCTAGACAGACACGTTAAGTACACAAACTGGATATGCTATCCATTCAGTCATGCCAAAAACCTTCGCCATAGCACATCAAGGCACTGGAAACCACAAGCTTTTGAAGCGTTAGTGAGACATATCCCTATCAATTCTCTGCTGTGAAATCACTTTTACTTTCATCTATCAGTACATAGCAATACAGTAACATGAATGGTTCTTTAAATTAACTTACATGCAAAGTATTTTATAACGCACTTCACTTATGTGCAGTGAAGGACGATATAATAAACTATTTAGTTTTTTGAAAGCCGTCTGTCTAGCTGCAAAATTGTGTGTTGAACTTCAGTAAAATTAATGTCTTTTAACTGCCGTTTTTAAAATGAAGAAGCAGTAAGAAATATCATTTAAAACATTATATTTTTTCGAGTGGTTACTTGTCTTTTATCACATTTCGTAATATCAATTTATTGAGACGGAGAGCAGTCAAAACGCAATTAATTTAATCCCTTATTTAGAAATTAACAAAATTCCATATCGGAATATTTTAAGAACCAAACCGTCATTTTGTTTAATATAATTTTTCATAAAATTCATTTGATTCAACTGAGTGTAAAACAAACATTTTTAACTGGTTTTGTTGGTAACCACCCTTAAATAGGAAGGAGTAACATACGACATTATGGGTAAAAAAATTAATAATGAAACATTTAACTATTTTTCCCACTCAAAGTGCTCTTCCTGGTATCAACAATACTGAAAGATAATTTTTATATACGAATGATTCAGTGAGAAGACGTGGGGACGTTTACTATATTACCACGTTTACTGCAGTTTTCCTAAATCATGATATTTTTGAAAATCAATATAGAAAATATACAGAATGAAAAATTTAGATAACAGTTTTGGCCAAATTCATAAGCAAAAAATACCAGAATAAGTGACGCATTTATACAGCGTAATATCTTACGCTGCATTTACTGTACACAATAGCGGTTTCATAAGTCATTGATCAGAAACTTATCACGCCTGCAAAATACTTGTTCTTAAAAAACTGTTTGGCATAGGATTTCCCTTGTTTAGTACAATCATGTTAACTTACAAACATTTGTATAATTCTGTAATGTCCTTAGCATTATGTTATATCCCTCGCCCTGTAAAGGTTACCTGTAGGTATATCAGTCCGGTGTTTGATATAATTACAATAAAACGGATCATTCCATTAGAATCATGTGAATATGCAATCCCGTGAACAAAATAAAAGGAATTTATCAGTTTTTGTATGAATTCTCCGCTTCCAGTCAATTTATGCAAACGTACTCTATCACACGTCTTACCGTAAGGTAAAATAATAGTTCTTTGTACAAATATTACTATTTAAGTTTTTTTATCAATATTCTACCAATATGCTCATTAAATATATTATTTTTCTGTCTAAATTTAGACAGAAACAAAGTTATAAATGTACTATACGTAATTCTTTCATGAATATTTTAATCAAAATGCATATGCATATAAATATATGCATTTTGTTCTGTACTTAATCAACAATAAGGTATCACACTTAAAAAAGATACAGTATTTACGCAAGAATTATAAATTTAACTGTAAACATTTAATTTAAGTATCAAAGCATACTGAACAAAAAGAGTACATATATTTTGTATGATAATTCACACTTATAGTTAAGATAGAATGAGAAACTTTGGTCAGCACTGAGGTCTTTAGCGCTGGTCAGTAGTGACATGAGGTGAGCATGGAGCAACACCGGAATGAAAGGGTGGGGGAAACGGGAGATCCCCGAGCAAACCCGCCGACCAACGGCACGATCCCCACATATGAAAATCCGGGGACCGACCCCGCCGGGAGTCGAACGCAGATCGCCTTGGTGGGAGGTGAATGGTCTGACCATTCTGCCACCGCGACTCCTTCAAGTTGAGAGTGAAATTCGTTGATACATAATTGCAAACATGCACAGCACGAAGCGTTTCAAAATTAAGTTTCGAAAATAACGAAAATAAACAGTAATCATAGCCACATATGTGACACAACATAAGCATTTCTTATGCAAATCACTTGCGAAGTATCATTAATCATGTTCCCGCTTTTAAATTATGTTGATAATAACGTTATAAGTAACTGGAAGATAGACATACGTTTCTATGAAATTCTACGAAATAAAAAATATACAAAATGTGTGCAAATAAATATATTTGGAAGAGATTACATGGAATCAATTTTTTTTATTTAAAGCACAATTTATGGTTCTACACGGAATTCCGTACTGAATTTCACAGATAGAGCCCGTCCTATTTTTCATCGCAGTGTATGTTTACGCACATGCGCAATGCACAGTTTCAGCCACCGCGCCTGCGAAGTACACAAGTAGGGTTGCCAATATCATTTGAATAGAAATAAAATTCTGGTTTCCTACTGAACAAAAGACCATCGAATTTAACAAAACCCAAATAATTCAAGTTTGTTTCACTTATTTGGCAACTGCACATACGTCTTGTATTGTGAAATAGTTTTCGGGAATTTTACAACTACACTTTATGGAATATAGCAACCAACAGCACAAATATATTTTTCTTCTTAATTTACTGA
Source organism: Medauroidea extradentata (assembly GCA_003012365.1). NCBI lineage: Eukaryota > Metazoa > Arthropoda > Insecta > Phasmatodea > Phasmatidae > Medauroidea > Medauroidea extradentata. The sequence goes on along the minus strand of PNEQ01064759.1, from coordinate 16,152 downwards.
AACATGTTAGTACAAAGATAGTGTGTACACAACACAGAAGTTTTGCTACATAATTCTGGTATAAAATTGCAATCGAAATTTATAAACAGAATTAAGTAAGTAATTGAGAAGAGAATTAAGGATAGTGTGTACTGGGCTTTAGACTTCCCAATCCCGGAAAACTTAGAATAGTGCTCCAGGTTGCAGCCGAGTGAGTTTCTTGGTAACCTGCTGACGGTGGGTGTATTGACCACGACATTGATTATGTATTATAAATTACACAATTGTTTTTCTACAATAAAATAAACCTGGAACACTAACCAATTTTACACATATTTTCCAAACTAGGAACCTACTTTTTTCCATGTGACAAATGTGATACTGATAAAATAACGAAAACTTATATATGTAGCGATTTTTCCACAAAAGCCGTTGAATAACATATCATAAAAATACATCATTACAAAAGTAATACAAAACAAATTATAAGCTATACACTAGGCACATTTTATAACCAATATCCACAAAGAATTAAGCATAAAATAGTACAAACAATTGCAATGCTTAAATGGAAAGTATTATGGTACTATGTTGCTATTAACAATAAAATAGTCACTAGAAATCCTGATTTAAGGCCATATCGCAAGACTTAAACACTTACACGCCTCTGTCATCAAAGTACCAAAATTATAATACTTTATGACATACCAATGGTTTAAAATGAACATGTAATCGAGACTATGTTTTGAAAAATATACACTTATAAATACACACATATGTATATGTGTGTGCTCATATGTATGTATATACTGTTACACACATACCGTTTACACGCAATTATATACATTTAAAAAGTGAGACACAAAAACAGTATATCAAACAAAATTTTAAAAATACTAAAATTCTATATATATTCGATGAGATGAATACACTTTAATGAAATTGTTCAATTACGTCGCATTTCGGTAAGCCTTACACTTGAAGTTTACGAAATGTAATACATATCTATAGTTGTAGATCCCAATTGAAATGCAATAAAATTACTGTTGTAGATGTTTTTTCGAAAGATTAACAATTACATTGGACTGTTGATTTTTGTAGTTGTGACAGCTGCTCTGGTCTTAGATTTTTTCTCCCTTTTTGCCTCTTGCGCACATTTATAACCATGACGTTCCCGTATAGGCATATTCCCAGGATGTCTGGGGTCTATTATTTCTGGCAACAGACAACTGTTGAAGAATGTTATAAGCTTGGTAACCATTTTATTTTCCCAAAATTCCTCATCTCGTTGGATTTTCAGACTTACAATGCCTTCTGGAGTCCACACGATGAGGTTGGATGTCTTCCGGCGTGAAATATGGAGGATTCCCTGTACCTGGAACATATAATTATGACCTACTTTTAACTGCGGCAAATCTACGATTTGTAGGTATTTTATTTTACCCTTTTCGACTGCATCTAATGGCAGCATAGACATAGCAGAGGATGGGCAATTCACTTCAATTATTTCCTCATCGCCTATTATGCCATCTGGTGGTGCTCCTAAAAACGGATATTCTTCGTCCACAATAAGACCACTTCGTTTTACTACTGTGCCTGGATTTTCTGTTTCAAACTGAGCAATCGCTACTGACTCTTTTTCAATACCCCAACATGTACAGGAGTTTCTTTTAAAGACTTGGTACCTTATTTCCTTTACAACATTTGCACCAGAAGTTGTTGCCTTCATTTTACAAATCTTCCCAAAGATGTTATCCGTTTGCTTCGTTCTAACTTCCGCTCGTAAGAAGAGCTCTGGTCTCTTGTATTTTCATCTATGTGTCATCTGTTTTCAAGTTTCATGCCCTCTAAAAATTGTTCTTTGGCATTTTCGTATGTAGATTGTGACATGTCCGGTGTGGTAACTGAAACATCTGGACCATAATCATTATTTGAGTTATTTTTCTCCCGGCGTTCAAATCGTTTACTGACAGGGAACATCAAATTTCAGGTTTTCTATATTTTTCTGTCGCCTTCCGATGAATTTCTTTGTGTGAACACCAGGACTTTTCTTGGCAGAAGACTTGTGTATAACTCTGTGCAACTCCCCGCCCGAGTTGACAGATACCACAGCCGCTTCACATCTGGTTTGATAGAAATTCGACATGGAAAAATTGACACGTTTGCCTCCAGCAAATTTATCAACAACAGAACTGTAGTTCTCTGCTACATTGTTATAAACATCTAAAATGAGGCTATTGGCATTATTTGCTACTCGTTGAACGTAAAACATCAATTCTTTTAGCAAGCCTGCCTTTTTCATTTCATTTACTAAGTCCACTTCTCCGGGTTTTGGTAGTCCATCACAAAAGTACTGTCTTTCAGCGCACTTTGCATGGTCACCGAGTACATGTAATTGACCCTTCAAGGTGTCTTTTTTCAGTTCTTCAATGGATAAGTAGTAATTGTTTTTACTCCGCTTCTTTCTGAATTTAATTGCTGAAATGACAGATGTTCTTAGTCTCATTAAATGAACTTGAAGAGCTGTGCGCAGTTCATGACTTCCAATTTTCGTGTTGTTGCATAAATCTTGCACTTTTCTCACGTAATTTCGAATAATGTTGCGGCATTCTATTTTCTCCACTTGTCGTCGTGGTCTATACGGCAAAGCATCTATCAGCTTTCTGTGCACACTACTATCGCCGACTGCGATTAAACGGTGATAAACGAGGCCATGCATGCTAATGCTATGCGAAAATCCTTCTACTATGATATCTTGCTTTATAGATGCGGATGACCCAGACCAGTTCTTGGCACACTTGTGAGCTGCAACTGGTTTCTTCGTGTCTCTTGCAGAGGAACGTGCACATACAGTGCAGTATTTGTTTCGTACGCCAATATACAGCACTTTCTTCGTTCTGAAGCCTGTTATGGAACCCTGAAAATAGAAAAATGTAATTAATATGACAAAAAATGACATGACATAAAAATATTATATCGCCCTTTGAAGTTCACAAAGTCTTATTTAGTGGTAAGAAAAATATTGATTAATGACTAATTACAAAATTATACTCTTGTGGGGCTAGCTAGAAGTGCATTTAATAAATTAAAAAAAATTTGCTACCATAAACAGCAACCCATACAGTTGTAATAGATTACAAGGGGTACCCATGAGGAACCTATGAGCAAATTTAATAATTTGTCGTTTACACATTTAATTACTCTGGCATGTATGAAATAATTCTTGTATTTCAACTTAGTGTCGCCCGCTTCCCCAACTCACCTTTTTTTTATTCAGGAAAATATAGGGTGACGTATAAAATGGTACAGTGCTCCTGATCACTTATCAGTACAATACAAACTTTGTGTGGACAGTATCGATGAAACTGTTTCTAGATAATAAGAGTTGACATTATACCGGGATAGGTGTACCAAATCATAATATGCTGATTTTTTAATCGTTACTGAAAGTCGATCGTGGCGAACTTTCCAGGTTCCATTAGAAATGCAGGGCATATTCAGTGCTCCACATAATTCTTGGAGTTGGGAGTAGCCTCCTCCAATTGAAACTACCCCAGATACTACAGCTGTGTTGACATTCAGCACTTCCGCACTTTTTTCTCTATACTAAGTTCGCACAGTCTCGGTAACTTACATTTGAATGTTATAAGGCTGCAAAAACAGAAACGTCTCTCACTGATAATACTCTTATCCCTGAAAGTACAGTTGAAGGGCTCGTTTAGACTAATACGCTTTATATTATCAATAAAATATTGGATATCTAAAATTATTCTGCCTTCTAACGTAACGTCCGATGTTGCTACTATTGGTTCATTATTATCTTGTTCAAACTCTGGGCTGATAAATTCCTGCTGATTGCCAGTTTCCTGGGTGTTATTGAAGGCTGGATCTTCTTTAGTTACATACCTGAAATATGCAATCATTTATGATTTGGATAGTATTTCTGATTAAAGCTAGAGCACAACGAGATGTAGAGTTTGGAGTGGACTACCATATTGGTTCTATTAACCTAGGTGGGTGACCTTGACCTCTTGTTAAACATTATTTTCCTTTACCTGGCCTTAACCATGAATACCGTAGTCATTAGTCATGTAAGATATGTAACAAAATATTTAGCGCCAATTCTGTACAAGAAAATAACATGTATTACAAAACAATTTTTTTCTCAAAATCAAACCTTAATGGACATGATGTACAAATAACTTATAATTTTGTAATATCTTCACTTGAAAATGTAGCCTACATGGAAATTCTGAGAGACTTGGTTACATTAATGTTGTTTTATTTTTTTCACTAAAACAAAATTAATTTTATGTTAATGGCTAATTCCAGGGAACTATCGATTGTGTACACGAGAGCTATGGACTAAGTCCGGGTCGTAGTTTGTGAATTGTGGTGCCGTATGGTGGTAACTGATTGATGCCTATGGTCATGTAGGATTTGTGCGTAAATTTTGTCAATAATTTTATTTTAGTTTAGACATATGATGACAATTGATCCCGGAACTTAAAGTTGCAAGTCTTCGAATGATGTCCTAATTAATAAATTCACATTTAAATATGTTTATACATACATAATTTTATTTGAACTTTCTCATAACTTTGAATTAATGTTTTATATTAGTTCGTACATCGGCAATCGTCATTTAAAATGGCGTAATTAATAATATTGTTCTTAGATACTGTATCAACGTTGTTACATTTTTTAGCACAAGGTATTACATCGGATCGTCACTCAGTCAACGTAATCCAACATGACAGCAGACCAAGGTCAGCAACCCCAATGCACCTCAGTCCACAATTCATGATCCGGGTCCTGTTCCGTATACACATTTTGTATCTATATGTATATATTCATATATGTATACACACATATATTTTATTACATATGTTATATTTATACATGCATTATAACTCTGGCACAACCTTAAAAAATTTACTGTTTTATTTAACATCTTACTCACGTTTCTGTAGTTGCTACTTGAGCGGATACTGTCGTAGATGAGCTTTGTTCGTTGATGATGGAAGTGTCACTATTGTCTGGTGACGGTGAGTTTAGAAGATCTTTAGATAAATAATTTCTTTATATTTCGAAACCACGTTCAGAAGGAAGAACTGGGATTGGTAGTTCTGTATGCGAGTTAGTAAGTGCTTGATGATCACAAATCTCAGGTTGTTCAGAGTTTCTTAAAAAAAAATCATCGTATCGAACTTTGATTCAGTAGTAGAACCAAAACTTTAGAAAAAGTTTATTGAATTTATTTAGAAATACTTTTAAACAAAGAGAACAACAAGCACAACAGGTTTGCTTACCTTTCTGTAATTTCTATAATTCCAGCACCAGAAAGGAAAATGTTATTACATTGGTTTTCATGACAAATTTTGGTGGAAGTAATACGACACAAGGATGTGTCCAGTGGCTGAAGCTGTATTAGAGTGCAATCTGCAGGTTCTTTGCTATCTTTGTTATAGTTGTACACTTCACCTTTATTTACACTTAAACTCGCCCCTTGCTCACTAATTTCATGATCAATGAAGTGCATGGAATGTCTGAAAAAAAAAAAACACAATGTTATCATCTTATTCCAAGCATATAAACATTATGAAGGGAAAATTTGTAAAAGATTTGAATGCCACATAAATTACAAGAATTCTAAATCTAACTATCAATATCGAGTGGATGATTGTTTTTCTGCTAAGTAAGTCGTCACCTAGCAAAATGTATAACTGTAGTAATATTATGATAGAATTTATAAGATTAGAGAAATATATACTTGTCTAAAATAGGCCCCACAGTTTGGGTGACCAAATTCTATAATAGAAGAATTTAAAAGAGTGTAGAGTAGATTAGAGAAAAGATTGATGTAGATAATGTGTAATAGTAGGAGTATTACTGAAACGTATACTGATGTAATTCATGAAGTAGACGTGTATGTGTGTGTGTGTGTGTGTGTGGACGTGGGTAGAATGTCAACTGCGAAACGATTTTCAGACCGGCATAGAATACACACTAGGCTTTGCCTTACCAGTAGGGCCTACCTAATTACACTGATTAACGTAAGAATTAAAATGTAAAATAGTATTAATATAAGTTAGCTAATTTCAATATAAAAATAGTTATTTATTACAACTATGCTGCAAAGATTAAATAACATAAAATACACATTACATAATTAATTTAAATAAATAAAATTATACTGTAATTCCATTACAATATTGTCTATAAACTTGTATATAAACATACCTAGTATAAACTGTCTTCTATAAAGTGTAAGAAAAAATATTTCTACACATCGTCTCTTGCCATTAGCTGTTTAAACGTAATTCTGAATTTACTGTCTATAAATGTAACTGACTGATAGTAAAGCACAAAATAGTTAACTTATTTGTGCACTGTGACCGAGAACTTCATCAGATGTCAGCGTCGCGAGCTGCAGCAGTCTGTACAGAAACTAAGTTATGGGGCTAAAGGAGTAAGCATTCTTACTTCAAAATATATTCTTAAATCATGCCAGGGCACATCTATTGTACAAATTATGCAGTCCTATTTTGTATGAAGAGGGCTTTGGCACCTTATTGTTCCTCAGAAATGAAATACCTGCAGGTTTTCGTAACTAGAATATACAAAAAAAATTTTCACCTAAAGCAATACCTATATGTGCGTAGATCGTTGGAATATTACCTTGTGTCCCCCGCACTGTTCTCGTTCTGACTCAAAAATAATTATCAACGCCTCCAGAATTGGTATATCATCTTTGTTGTATAGCTTGCACTTTTTTCTGAAAAAAAAAAAAAAACACGATCTTTAGTAGCAATATACAAAAATTTGACAGTATTTATAGTAAATGAATCAGACATATTTTCAAATGAACATACATTATTTCCTACTTTAGTTGAATCGCGAAGATCTGCAATATTAAATTTTTCCGCACTATCAGACCGAAGAAACTATTACGAAGTCACCTTATTGGTTGTCTTTCTTTTGTTAACTGCCGTAGTCCTTTCTTATCAACATTACTTATTTTGAAATATCAGTCATTTTTTAAAATCAAATTTTAGCTATTTTACGTTAGTTTAATCCAAATGTGTTTTAAAAATATAGACTGACTAGCAAATACCGAAAAAAAAAAAAAAAAATTCAAATATATTTAAAAAGTACTGTCTAAATTTTACTTGCCTGTTCTTCGAACTTTCCAGAAGCGCACTCGAAGCTCTTTTTTTTTTCTTCTGGCAGTAAGTTTCATACGAGTCTTCTTGCCATAGCGCAGATTTATTTTACTGGAACTGTCCATTCTGTTAGCTAAATTCACAACCGAAATATCACATCACTGCGAGAACACTACATCAGACGCTGTCTGTTGTCAATCGATAGATAATTCAGCTCGCAGACATAAACTTGCTCGAGTGTCTAGTTTCTTCCCCTTTCCTGCCCTTTGGAAATCATCATCCTTACCACAACTCCCTACGCACACTGTCTCCCCTGACCTTGAACAGATAACAACCTTGAACAGGTAACTTCATCCCGGTACAGCGACACTACCAACAGCTGGCGTGCACAAACAATTCTAAACAAGCATCACGTACATTTAAGAGTCGAGAATTATAGATTTTTTCTTTTAAATTATTTATTGTCATAATAGTAATTTTTTTTTAAATTCTCTTATAAACCATAAAAAAAATTTATCTGTTTTGTGACTGCATGAAAATTTATTTTTTCACCAATAATTCTTTCGTTTTGATTGTAAAAATTCAGTACTTTTTATAAAGTTTTGAGACGTCCCTATGGCATCTATCGAAGACTGGTTGGATAAAGCTATCTTACTGCATTAGTATTCTGTGTACTTTGTCTTATAGCTCTTGTTAATTAATTTTCCCTTGATAAGAATTTTACTAGGCAAAATTGGTTATGTAAATTACATTATTAACATGACATAATAATCGTCGCTTACGAAGTATTATTAAAGTAGGATGGAAGAAGCTGTTATTTGAAAATATCTCTGTACATATTGCAGAAATGGGTAAATAACGCGACAAACTCAGAAACGTGACGGTTTAGACACTATTATAGTAATAAGATATATCAAGATAAAACATTATTTGAACTGTTGACAACTTATTTCGGTGCATTTGCAAACAAAATACGTTCGCTTATTTGCTGTAAAATCAATCGTTAAATTAGAAATTTGATTTTAAAAATGTAAAAATTGAGGGATAATACAGATACTGTACTCGGATGTGCGCCGTCTGTTTCCAGAAAAAAGTGTGCACAGCATATATATGTAGGTATCTGTGTATATATGTATCTATAGATATATGTATTCTGTTTACGGATATATGTGTGTCACAAATAATAACTCTTGGACAAGACTAATAATTTTCTGAGCCGGCTACGTGTAGCGACAAGTAAACAGAAGTAACTGGGCATGGACTGTGAAAAGACGATGCATATCTGCTGGTGCCTGGTTCAACATGTTGTCTACCCATTCCAGCCTTCTTGTACTCGTTATCTCGTTTGCCCGCCACCCTACACTCCTGTCTTTCCTAGTGTTACCTACTTCCCCTCTCCAGCTGTAACGACCTGCTGCGCGCAGAGGCAGCACTGGACAGCATTCAATGAAGAGCAAGCGCGCGGTTGCAATGGTTTACGCGGATACACGCCATTTGAAATTCAAAGCAACAACAATATGTTTTTAAGTATTCATTTTTTAATTCAAGCTTCGATCTATGAGGCGACTGTCTCGGAAACCTAAAACACCGACAGGATTAAGTGGATACCCTATTCGGAACTTTTCGCTTTTTAGGTCCATCTGTCGCTTTATTTCATCTTTTGTATTAAAAAATGAGACGGTAGAAGCATTCGTTACATCTTTCTAATTCATTATTTTTAAACATCTTACAGTTAACTATGATGGTGTACGAATGACGTGTATTTCTGTAGACACTTGCATCACTAGCTAAAATTTTACTGGGACATCCCCTTAAAGGTGAGCACAGAGGGAGCTGTTGGCGTCCTATCCGGCCACTTCGTCGAAACATTTCAATTAAAATACTTACGTTAAATATTTGCAAGCGTAAGCGTCGCGTACATAACATTATCCTCCACCTCTGTGAGCGGCGTGGCGGTACGCGAGACTGATTTCACAATATTTGCCTGAGTTATCATTTCTCATTCCTCGACTCAATAGCTTGTGCTGCATTAAGGGGACCGTCACAAGTATCATCGGCTGGTAGAAAACAAATTTTATGCCTTTTACTCCATTAGGTGTCGAAGTTCGAAAATCTTGGTTTCACATCTTAAGTATTTGTATAAGTGTCCAACTGAAGTGAAAATCGTAACGGTAGCCCGTTTAGTCCAAGCAAGATCGACCATACATTAAAAATCACACGTGACCCCTTTACAGTACTGAGAGTCAAATGTTAAAACCTTTTGCGGTCACTTACCTAATCATCATCCTGAAGCAAATATAAACTGAAGATCTCGACGGGTTCGATATATATCGAGGATTTATCTAAAGCACATGCCATGCCTTTTCAATTCCGAAGGGACTGAATTTCGAAAAGAAAAAACATTGAATCACATTGTAGACTACTTTACTGGTGTCTCTTGGACTTGAAACTAAACAATAGCTCACTGGGTTCAAGATATATAGACGATTAATTTAAAATACTTTAAATTACTTTTCACCCTTAGGTGTGGAATTTCTAAAACTCGTGAAATCACTTTACAGGTAAGCATCAAGGTAGCATCGAGTAAACATCAATCTTAAATAAAAATTACGCTGAAATGTAAAAGATCAATTGGGTCGATATATGTCGATTGTGAATCTAAAACACATTTTATCCTTTTTACCTCCTTCGGGCCGAATTCGAAAAATATAAATAAATAATTATTTTGGTTATTTACATAAGTTTCACTTTAAAGCAAAGAGCACTTCGATGTCTCGATTGGTTCGATAGGAATGGAGGAATAAGCGAAAACGTTGTTCAAGTATTTTCGCCCCTTTAGTTATCAAATTTCGAAGCGTCTTGAAGTCCTATCTTACACATTTCTATACGTATCAAATTAAGTCAAAAATCATGACGATAGTCCATTGGGTTCGAGATCTACAGACGATTAATAAAAAGTACATGCCCCCTTTTCAACTGCATGGTGACCGAATTTCAAAAAAATCCTAAAACAACTTTTTGGGTATTTACGTAAGCATCATTATGTAGTGGAAACCTACTCTTTAGTCCGAAGGGTTTTATAGATATCGGTAATTAATTGGAAACACATTTAAGATCGTTTCACCCCCTAAAATGTTGAATTTCGAAGAATTTTGAAATTGGCTGATATGAATTTTCATGTGTGTACCACTGAAGTAAAAATCTCGATGATAGGCCGTCGGGTTCGAGCTCTATCGAAGTTTCTTCGAAAATACTTTTCACCCCTTTTCACCCCTTTAGAGGTCGAATTTAGAAAAATCCCTTCTTAGTGCTCGTCTACAACTTGAGGTGAAACCACACAAAAATTTCACGATTCTATGCCAGTGGTTTGGGCTGCAGTTCGATATGTCAGTCAGTCAGTCTCTTTTATATTTAGAGATTGCACAGTCAAATACAATTCTTACCTTGCATTGATAATATTATGGACAATTTAAGTGAATATAGAAGGGCGTTTATACAAAAAAGTGCAAATTAAAGCAGCTAGATTATAAAATACGAAATAATGTTTAGTTTACTGTAAGCATACGAGTTAACTTCAAAAAAGTGTAAGAAACGAAATAACATTTCAAAAACCGTTGTTATATTAACACAAAAATTATTGCGTAATCACAATTTAATATAAATTAAAAATTTCCTGTACTATTTCTCACAATTGTATTTCCTGAATTAAAGGTTCGTATTTTATTTCTCACAGTCACATAACACTTTTTTTGAATACGAAAAAATGCCTTAACATAACAGCTGTTTCCACTATCTTTGCAGTCCTTTGCTGACAATGACAGGTTGATCCACGCGCAGTTTCCATAAGTTGAAGAACACGCAATATGCTATGTTTCCTACAACTGCAGTTCGACGCTTTACTACAATTTTAGCTGCAGAAACACTGGTGATCTTCAAGAGATATTCTGCAGCTGGAGGATTGTCTGTATGGATTAGTGAAATAAACCGACCATATTTTCCATCTCCATTTTCCTGTATTCATTTTAATGCACCCCTTCCATACCTGTATTTGATGCGAACCCTTAAAAAATTTTAATGAGGGCGAACTGTTGTTTGCAAATTTTAACTTCTTGTTTTCTCACAGAATAGTTTCAAACGCAAGGAATAAAGGTTGCCATTAACCGACTCATGTACAGATGTACTTATAATTGTCCCGTTTTCTCTTTTAGAATAGCCTTAGCAAGTCACCGAACGAAAATGTTCTTTATATATATATATTCTACCACACACTCTTGGTATGTGATAATACATATTACATACTATGAACGGAATGTGAGGTAGAAGAAAATATTGCAACACACATACAATTCCAAGTTTTAGGTGTAGCATTTTAATTCCTTTTCTTTCCCCTTTGGTGATGTTCACTTTTCTAAAGTAAAGAGTCATATGGATGACCCAGTTAAAAAAGGAAACAAATCAAATTTTCCAGCTTGTTATTTAACAAATTTGGTTGGTGTCAATTTGAAGCAAAGATATATAGGCTTATACTATTTAAAGTGTTTAAAATGTTTATAGTCTGCCTTTGCTGAAATTATCCCCCTTTGAAATAAAATAAATACAATTCCCTAGCTCTTTACTGGCAATCAGATTAAAGTACCACGTAATTAAAACAAGTGAATTTACAGGATTTTCTTTTCAACTGAGTAGAGTGCGCTTCTGTCTATGTGTTGGTGAGCCAAACTAAAAAAAATGCAATATTTAGAGTTTTTTTCCTTTTGAACTGGGACACCGACATGACTGAGGGTAGAAGTAATAGGGCAAGAAATCAAGTAGGCTTAGTCTGTGTTTAGTCGAATTATATGTTGCACTTGACGCTGTGCTTCGCGTAAACGTCTTACTAACATATTGTTAAAATATTACCTTTATTATCCACGATCAGAAGGAATACATCTGTACGAAGTGACGTCGTATCTCCAGTGATATGACTGCAGCTGATGCATTTACACTTGTGCTTCTCAGGTTTTCTTAAGTCATTGGACGCTAATTTTTTTCGATAGCCATCAAAATGCAACTGCTGCTAATCAACGATCCTTCAAAATGAAAAATAAAGATAAAACCACATATATATAACTTAAAATATATTTTTAATATATAATTTCCAGGTGTTTTCTTGTAAGACTAGCAGTTTTTGTTTGTCTAATAGTTAATCTTGAAATTTATTGTTTTGTGGTGAGTTTTATGCATGTAATGGAATATGTAACAGATGCAAATATTTGTCCTTACACTTTTTATTTTTGTATGCAATATTTTCACTATGTTAAACGTCGACATGTTTTCCGGGTTAGAATTATGAAATTTTTTTTTATGAATTCTGGATACACGTTTCTCGTTATATTACCTATTTACGATTTAATCAACGTGAAAATATGTTTTTGATGGAACTAATACTCCAAACACTTTGGAATATTATCGTGGTTTGAGTGAATTTTTGCTCAAATATGGTAAAAGATTTCGACTTTATTTTGCTCAACAACGCTTATCGCGGCATGTATCATTTTCGATTTTCCAGACGTGTTTTTGTGATTTACCGGTGTAATTTTCAGGAAAAAATATAGCGAATTCAGGTGGATTTTGGTGAATAGAATTTATTTTATAAACTAATTTGTGTTCTTTAATTTTAATCTTTCACATTTTTTTGTTTTGTACCACTTTTTTGTTATTACTGTATTTAGTTTTCAATGTTTTTTTCTAAGGCTATAACTACAAAGCAAAACGGATTTTGGATTATTGAGAAACGCACTGTTCAATTTTGGAATAATTATTTGTGTTTAGTTCAACAGTTTTTTTGTCATTCGGTTTTAGCCTTAAAGATTAATATGCATCATTATTAGAGTTCGATATTTTCTCTAACTTTCCCGGAACAAATCACGTAAAAAAAGTGGATATCAGTTACGCCGTGGAAAATGCTGTGGTAGCTAATCTTAGCACTTAAATTTTTGTCTTAAAAATGTATAGTTTCTGAGCTATTTAAATAATTATTTTCGGGGACCAATTCCGAGGAAAACAGCAGAATTTATTGGAGAAATTTTTAAAATGTTGTCACAGATGAATGTCATTGTAATTACCTCTCTTTGAAAGCGGAGAGTGCAGATACGAGCCAACAGGGACGGTGTGGTGGGCCGGTACTGAAGCCGTTATAAAGTGGGTTGCAGTATACATTTACTTAACTTTAAACAAGATACCCAGAGTCTTATAAGCCTACGTGATGTGAACATGAACGTATCATAAAATACTTCGGTTGTTTGAAATAATTATATTATGCTGTGACGAGAAGATTGGTTAGTTTAGGCGAAAATAAGATAAAACTATAAAATAAACTGAATCAAAGTAACTTTAGGGAACCTATACCCGGGGACGGTGGAGGGATATTAAATGTTTCTTGGCTCCACCCAAGTGGCTACCTACTGTTCCAATGGAACAATGGATAACTTACAACAAAAATTAAACAGTCGCGGACTAAAGCAACTGAGCTAGTATTACGTAATAACTCACGTAATATAACTTTAAAAATCTCAACCTAGTCATCCGTGGTGTGGTCTGGATTGAGTAATGTAGTTTTTATTTATATTTTATTTATATTTATTTTGGTCTTCTTACATGCTCTCGAACAGCACAAGACCTTGGTAGTGGTACACGGGAGGGGAGGAAGGGGGAAGGAGTCAGTCACGACCTGTTGAAGGAACCATCCCAGGATTCACCTGGAGTGATCTCGGGAAACCCTGGAAAACAGAAATCAGGATGGCCGGAGCCAGGAATCAAACCCAGGCTCTCCTTTTTGCGAGGAGAGTGTTTTACCACTGCTCCACCACGCCCCGTACATGATAGATAACTGTGTACATCAATAAGTAGAGACCTGAAAATTTCGCGTTTTATTTAAGGTGCAAGCTAGAATTCAAGCAACTTTCACACTTGGCCATAGGCGTGCGCAAGGGAGGTGCCACAGAAGCCTTGGCACCACCATTAGGGTTTAACTTTATTTGTCATTAAAAAATTGTTAAAAAATTTTGCATCTGTGTATTTAATGTTTTGGTTCGGAAACACCTTAAATAGCACCATTTCGCGCTTACAAATCCAAAATTTTCCGGGGGAGGACCCCCGGATCCCCCGCTTTAGACTCGGGGTCCGTGAATCCTCCGTGTTTGGTATGAACTGTTAATCTGGCACCACCATTACTGAAGTTCTGTGCACGCCTATGCACTTGGCCGTTGACTTTCTCGACACTTCCTGGAAGTACTTGAGCCAATAATAAAACTGCAACTGAATACAGGCCCATTTCACTGTAAGCGAGCAGCTAATAAACAGCTGCTATCTGCACGATTTGGCATATATTCTTGGAGGCTAGTCTGCAGGTCACTGAACCCGCGAATTTTTTCTGTCACTGTCAATAAGCCGCTTGATGACAAATAGAGCTGACATGTTGTGGCGAAGAGATTTATGTATGACTTGGTTTCAATGCCTAATGTCACACCTGCTTCAGGGTCAGTGATTGGATGTTTTATCTCTGACTGTCTTGGGTTCTACTGGTAAATAACAGACGTATAATGTCACAATAACTTTATTCTGATTGGTGCAGTCAAATGAGGGACTTGTCTTAACAAAGAAATGCAGCCAATAACCACGAAGCAGAGCTGCTGATGTGCACGTAAGACAATGAAGGAAGCTGACGCAAGAATATTTTCGCGACATGATAAAGCATAATTACGAATACTTTTTCTTGGCTGACTAAACTAGGGAATTGTGTAACTGATTTATCTATTTTGATAATTTTAAACTTATCATCCACATGAATTCTTCTTTCAAGTTGATCTCTATCTGTTGTGAGCAATCCACAAGATTACGAAAGCATGACTTGTCATTCCCAGTGTAGGGAAACGTAAAGTTTAGGTCTTCTAGGTTGGCAGCCTGGATAGAAGTACACGAGGCCTAGAAGTGCACAGGATGTCACATCACATGCATGTCACACCTCATCCTAGCCTTGAGACGAACTGGCGTGCAGACTGCTAGCCTGGTGACCCTATCATTTTATGGCGTAATGTTGAGGTCTTCTAGGTTGGCAGCCTGGATAGACGTACACGAGGCCTATAGAGCGTCTCACTCTCACGCTTAGATTGCAGTACAGGGTTATATGGGCATTCGCTCTCTCTTTCCAATACACGGTAACTGCCATAAGCACTGTCCTTGTTTCGGCGCGCGCTGTTGCCAAAAATCCTAAAATTTTCACTTTATAACTTTGATCTTAAAATTTTTTGCATATTGTACAGCATCGAAACACGCATCAGGTGATATATTTGGTTCATAATTTACGCCATTTTAAGGGGTTGAAAAAATTAAAAAAACAAATATTTTGAACGTGGCACTGTTTACAAGCATTTTTAAATATATCACATCATAACTTTCTAATCAAAAGCAAAATCGTATCCAAATTTTTATGGTGTGTAATTTCAAATATCTGGACGCCAACGAAGAAATCTGAAGGCTAATTTTGTTTTCGTTAGTTGTACATAATTTTTTTTCTAACGTTATGCGTGCTTTCTAACGAACTAAAACATAAAAAAGTTGGTCAGTGAGAAACTTTTTTGCTATTCAAGTTAGATGGGGGAAGAAAGCGAGAAAGTTGTTCGTATTGAGCTAAATCTATTTTTAAAAGCAACCCCACCTCAATAGCTGTAGCCGTTCTCTTGTATATAGCTATGAAATGTGTAGTGCATTATTGCCATGCCCTCGCCGCGCGCTCACCTTACAAACTCGACGGTTGAGTGTCGCTCGAAAAGTTGGGCGCTGAAGAGAAAAAAAAAAACGTTTCGTTATCTTTGCTGACTATGAAGTTATGTATGTAATGGTTAATAAATAAGATACAGGCTTCCTTTAGTCAGCAGTTTTCTTCGTCCCCGAGTTCTAAACAGGCTCAGTAGTGGAACTACTGTGTCTCGCGGCCGAGTTATTTGTTGTGTATGGTGACTTGACTTTG
>PNEQ01064758.1:0-21282 GCA_003012365.1 Medauroidea extradentata | reverse complement strand
GGTCGAGTTCGTCATATGTTCTTTCACTAATGTTGTATTCAAATAGGAAAATACACGGAACTACGTACAATAAATCGCTACCAACCATACAAGCAGTAAAGTAACTCTTGTTAGTGGTGATGTATATGCAGTAACGGCTAGTGATTTTTTTCAAAGGTTAAATCTTTAGTGCTCACTTTATTCCGAATGGCCTATAACCTAATTTGAGCCGAAAATAGCTGTCTGCATATCAATTAATTTATTTCTTTTTAAACAGTTTTACATAGCAATGGCGTGTCCTCAAAAAAAAAAAGAGAGAGAGAGAGAAATATTTATGATTACACTCGTTATGCACTCTAATTCTGGTATTTTAATCAGTACGTCCTGCAATATTTGTATGTACAGTATTACATAACATATGCTTAATGTTTAATGACTGTGTTGGTCAATTGCAAAACATATTGTAAATAGACTTTACACGTAGTTACGTTAACATTATATTTGTTTATGTCTACACTTTCTACAGTCGCTATTCAGTACTACTGTTGGAATTGTCAAAATATGCAATAGGTGTAGGTCTTACTCTGCATTTTACCTTACATATAATGAAATGCCTTATATCTGCAAATAAGCACAGTATTTCACCAATACATGATTTTGGAAACAACATTTGTATTTAATAAACATGTTTCATAACATCACAAATATAACTAGATATTCACTACAAAATAATTCACACCACATTTTTATATCAGAAAAATTGTATTTGATTTACTTGGTCTAATCGTTCATTGAGTTTTCTGTAAGCCAAATAAGGGGTCGTCAGCAAAAACTTTATTTAGCAGTTTCTTAAAAAAAAATGTTAATTAGGCCTGTTAGTCAGCAACAAGGTAAGATAGTGTTTTTTATAGCCGAGAACATAACAGTGATTTATCGGAATCGACAAAATGAAATGTTTCTAGCTATAATATAAACAAAACATTCATCCTACCATTACGGTGTTTCTGTTTTCAGAGAGAATGTATAAAATAAATTAAAATTAGCATTACAAATACCTAACTCAATTTAAGATCAATTTCTAATCGCAATGAAACAATTACAACCCACAATTACACAACTATACTGAATCATATTTTGCAGCACTGCCATTCAGAATATGATAAATGCGATGTGATTGTTTATAAATCATATAACTATTCCGTACAATGAACAATCGGAAACGGACATTGAATAAAAGAAACATATTTTATGAACGCTACACCCTCCAGTTTAAAGTATGCTTACATATTCAAGGAATATTTAAATTTCTGAGAATTGCACAGATTTACAAATTCTTCTGCTTGACATGATTGGTAGTTTATCATTTTCATCTTATGAAGGTTGTGAAGTTATATGTAGCCTACTTATGTAAAATATTAGTTTTGTGTAAATATTTAACAAAAATAGCTTGTTTTACCTTAGATCTTATGGGTATTGGCCTGGGCATAGTACATTATATACAACAAACAACCCAGGTGACATACTTTTTTGTATTACTAAACAATTCCAATTCCAATGTGAACAATGCGTAGTTTGTAACAATTTTATGACAGTAAAGAACTTACGTTGCGAAAATACTATAGCAGTTTTCATTTACAGCTCCTTTCTTTCTTTACTTGAAGTAAATATTCTGTCAATAATTTTGTCTTAAATGAATATCACACAGATATCTATATTTGTAAACAAATGAAAGCTGATATTCAATTTTTAACTTAAAGTAGGAATAAACTTGACTTAGCAGTTTAGTTTTTTGAATTATATGCATGGCAATCACTTAACTTCTTTTGAGTCTTCTCAGTCATTTTAAATGACTGTTTGAGTGAAAAAAAATTATTTTTCATTACCTGGATTTGAACCTACACCTCAATAGAGGTGCGAGAGAGCCGTGAGTAGCATGTTGGATTGTTGCGATTTTTATGTGTGTGTCTGTACGATGCTGAAGATACCCGATGTGGGACTTAGGCAAAATTCTGGCCTGTAAAGAGGTGACATTTTATATTTTGCAGAGTGTACATTGTTACGTGATATAGTTTCTTTTTCTCACTGAGTGAGATCGAAATCCAACAGAAAAACATCTACCAGAAATAGTACCATCTCAATTATTGAAAATCAGTAAACAAGCAAATAGTTCTGCAATAATTCCAGTTAGCCCATCCAGGAGCAAGTAAGTCTCCCAGTGTGCGATATTGTAAAGAAATGTGTTCCTTGTGCAGCATACGTAATACTGTTAACGGCACAGCAACCTGCTAATCACAACAATGACAAGGAGAATAGTTACTCCTGAAGAATGTTTTAATAAACTGATGAAATAAGCCAGTGATAAAAGATATGTTGTTATTGAAAGGGTTGAGGGTTAAGGAATTTGCATTTGTGTGTAATTTGGTGTCAAATATTTACTGTCAGGTTGGACAAATTTGCATACAAAATATTGCATTTAATGGGGAGTGTTAACAATGTTATTGTATTTTCAGGTTTAGAACCTAAAAAATTATCCAAATTGTATTGTCAAAATTTTCTCTTCGACAAAGCATAGGATGTATCCTCGGTAAACTGCTTAACATAGATTACAATTAAATCTATTATTAATTTATCATGTAGAATCTTTGCAAGAAAATTATTGGCTAACTTTCAAGAATTCTATTTCAATGATTCTGCATGGCAAATTAATGAAAAATTTTATTATTAGTTATTAAGCAGTTTACTATGAATGTATCATATGCTCTGTCAAAGAGAAAATTTTGATAATGCTATGTAGTATATGGTACTTATATGTCATTACTAGAGTTTAAATTATGTTCTGTTCATGTAAAATATAGCCAGACTAACTATGCATATTTATTGTCCTTTTACAGATAATTACAGTGCCAGCTAAGCCTCATATTAAGTTTATGATAGCATGTGCTGTGTAAACAATGAAATTGTTTTACATCAACACCAATAACAATGTTCAGACAAACTTGTAACTTGAAATGTGAAGTGGCATCGCACCTTAAACACCAAATCTGCACAGATGAGATTGTAAGAAAACATAACATGTAAAAACTTTTTAGCAAACACAGTCACCAATTCACGGACTAGAGAAAAGAATATGTCGTACAAAGTTTTAAGACTTAAGACAGCTTATAACATTACACTACAAAACACTGCCACACTTGATACAATAAAAGTTACAGCCTCATTAGTACACATAAGTTAGAATCAGCCAAAACATTTAAATACTCAAATGTACATGTGTCGTAAACATTGTTTAGACATATTTTACAGTAATTTTATGGTAGTAAGCAACTATCAGTAGGAATACAAGTCTTCAAATATGTCTATATAGTATACATCTAAACATTTACTGTATTTGCATCACCAATGTACAATTTACAATGTGGTACTTTGTAACTGGCTTAGCTCTTGGTAAAAAAAAACATTAACATCAAATTAATTCAAAGAGATGGCATCACACACAATTTATATCTACCAGAATTATTCTGTGAAATAAAATTTCCTACTTTTTTATTCTAAGATCAGTATTATACTCCATATATGTAGTAAAGTTTGTTCAACAACAAGACTTGCAGTTATACCTGCATTACTCATGACATTTAGTGATAACACTGAAAAATTGTGAAATTTAGGCATACAAATTAACTTTTCATTCAATATAGCAGATTAAAGTCCTGTGTAAGTTTGATTTTATGTAATGCAACGAATATTAATTAATTTTCTAAAAAAAATGTTTATAGAGAATTTATTCAATTCAGTCTTCAGTGGCACAATTACAAGCTAAAATAAATCAAGCACATACTATGTTAAACTAAAAAAAGGTTTATATTTTAATACGTATTTAAATTAAGTATGTAATAATATAAAATACAAAAATTTAATAAATTAAATTTGCATTCTGCTAGTCTACTGATTCGAATATATGGTACTAATTTTCTAAGATTTACTTGATACAAATATTTTAAAAAATGTATACAAGTATTAAAATTTTGCATTTTATGGCTTGTGGTATTTAAAAAAAACTTTCAACCACATATTATTTAACAGTTTCTGCACTAAGACTTAAAATATTTGTTATTACTTTTACAATGTCATGTTTGCATCATTTAGGAACAGTACATAATTTTACATCTACTTTAATCAACAGCAGTTTATTACCTAATTTCTTGAACATCTTATCAGCACAACCTAAGAGCTGTAATTTCAAAGCCTGTTACCAAGCAGGAAATTATTTGTTGTAGAGTTAGTAATTATGACAAGCACACATCATATACCATTCTATAAATGGGACTAAACTATGAAACTCTTCTGACAAAAATAAACAGCTGCATTGCACTGGGTTTTAGGATTGCACATGAATCCAAAATACGTACTCTAGTTTCTTCACTTATAGTAATGCACATTAGATATAACAATAAAAATAATAAATTTATTTTTTCGTGGATGGATGGATTCTTGAGCAAAATGCAACAGGAAGAATGGTTTACTAATTGTACATTTTTCTCATAACGTACAGAAGGGCTTTAAAATTAACAAGCATGACTACCAGTATATCCTGTTTAAGCTCATTTGTGTTAGTATGTATTTGCATGTTTAATTAAAGCATTCTTGGAGAAAAATGCTACAAGTTCCTAGCATTACACTGTTTTGAATGTTTTAGTCTGTACCCTTCAATACCACACTTGTTAATAAGGTTATAGACCAAAGAACTAGAACTTTGTAACAATGGCTGTCCAAATGTCATTCATACAGTCAGTGACCATCATCTTCAGTTCTGAGCAATTGCTAGCACTTTTGCATGCATCTCACCACCATGTCCTGTATTAGTTAATAACTGCAATAAACTTTCCTATCCATCTTTTACATTCTTTCACTTTTTTACCCATCAGTAAAATATTTGTCACATGAAGAGAATAATTGAAATAAATTTATTTTTTATATATAAAGTCACAGCACAAAAATACTCGATTGAAATGCAGCTGCAAAGTGTGATCAGTTAGTAACTAATTAAGAATTCTTAAATATTTTATCACAGGATCCTTAGTGGGCAGGTTTAAAAAATTCTTGTGATAAAAACTGGTGATTATTGGTATATTAAAATTTTCAGTAAAGAACCACTTGCATACTATGGGTTTCAACTAATGAAACATTATGTTTGACTCATACTAGTTTCTGCAGCTAGTAAAGTCTGCCTGTCTAGCAATAAATAATTGTTTGAAACCAGTATGGCACAATATCGTCAAGTTTACCCATCACTGAATAGTTGGTGACACTAAATGTGAATTATGAAAAAAAATTAGTTTTTTTTTTTTTTTTCAAAAACATGAATTAAAAATACAATTTCATTTATAACTTTGAAATAAAATTTACATTAATTGTTTCTTGCAGGAATCACATGAAACATGTACACCTATGTATTTTGAGTGCAGCACTAGTGCAGAAATTATATTCATTGTTGATATAATTTCAGTGAAAATAAGGTCACAGTTAAAAAAAAATTGTTACTAAAAAATATTTTCAGTGACCAACTTATTTTCACAGAAAACAGTCTCACTGCAGACCATCACCTGGTTGGAAACATTTAGTCCATAATGTTTTCAGATGTAATATAGAACTAAAAACTGTGGGGAACAAGTTGGAATGGAAATGACAGAATAGCTTGCACGTACAGGTAGCCAGACCTAAATGAAGAACAGTTAGTAAAGCAACTATCTCTTTCTTGTTAATAATGGGAGCTTACAACCACCATGAAGGTTATGTTGATGAACATGAGTGGTAACCTCATAAATCAACATCTATTATGAATGAAATGTTGACCATCCAGATTCAATTTAGATGTTCAAATGTTCAAACTGCAGGGTTGTATATCACTAATGGTCCTCTGAATGGTGTGTCTGCGGGTTTGGACACAAGAACATTTTTTGTTCCTTATGGCATTCTGGCTCTTAATTCACTGTGATGGGCCGCTACAGGCATACGGGTACGGAAATACATGTATATAACAACGGAGGCAACTCTGTATGTCCAATGTATGGGATCAGATGATGTCACATTTTCTTCCCTGCATATGCATCATCATAATCATTTATATCCACATTAATAATTTTAAAATAAAAATTTACACTGATTTAACAAATTAAAAATTAAATAATTATCACCAGGAGATTTTTTGTAGATCAGTGGACTTAACATTAAATAGTAATACAGTACAAATTAACATTAAATACCATAAATTTAATAGTTTACTCCCAAGGGAAGGACTTGCAAACCCGGAGACCATTTTTCAGCAATCATTTTTACAATAGTCTTCCACCTCATTAAATAATTAAACACGCTTCCCTTTCTTATAGGTGGTTGTAAAATTAGTGGTTAGTGCTCTAAATGGGTACATTTACCTGATGGGCCAGAAATGTGTTGCACAAACTAATGTTATCGCTAATTGGAGATTTTATTCTCTGGTTAGCTTGCAGGCAGTGAGCGAGTGGGCCTGTTAAATGTTTATACCAAGAGAATAGTGGCAGAATTTTTGTAACTAATACACAATTAAAAGTTATTGATTTTATGTATTAAAACACTAAAAAATTGTTTATAAAAGTGGTGACTACGTTAAAAGAAATAAATTGTGCAAGCAATTCTGTGTTTAAAAAACTGTGTGTCCAACCAAGCAAATTCATGTGCAGCATCAAAACTGATCGTTGTGAATATATGGTGTGCATTAGTTTATACTTCCAAATTTGTTTGCCATTTCAAATTAAAATTGTTTAATTTACCATTGCGATTCAAGCTATATTTGCAATGAAAATACATCGAAGCTGATTCCTAATAACATGTGTGACAATAATATGAAACCATTACAATGATTCTTTTGTTCAGTGCATGTTTTTATGAATTTTGCTTATGTAAGCCTATTTAATTTTAAGTACCGTATGTGCAATACTCATATCAAATTCAAATACATAATATGTTTTGCAGTTACTGGGAACTTAACATGCCTATTCATTCTTATTTCACATCACCTTGGATAAAGTGAAAATTTTCCGATCTTTAGGAATAATATAAAAAAAGTAAAAACCACTACAAACATTCCTAACATCTTCCTTGTTTTCAGGTTAAAAAATCATATTAATTAGTAGGCTAACTCTGTTGCTAACGTACACACAAAAGCATCACGTACCTGCTAAACACCCTCTTAACTAACAAAAAATAAAAGCTGGTGATGTGTTTCACAGCTAGGTGCTTAGCAAGAGAATAAAGATACTAACTTATTAACTTACACCAGAATATACACAAAGTTTGTACAACTGGTGCTTAACAGCTTACATAATATTTTTCTGTCCGTAATTTCGAAAACTATATCTTCAAAGAAAACTTTAAATAATTATTTGTTAAGCTTGTGATCTATGAAGCGGTCTGCAATATTTTAGCTAGAGAACAATTGGCCCTTTAATACAAAATTGTTTAAAACCACTGCTGTTTAGAAAACTGTGGTTATATGAGAAGTTGTCTAGTGGCAGGTGGAAGTGAAAGTTGATGCCTAGTGTACTAGAGCATTCCTCTCTGTCAATTCTTTAATGTCTTTCACCTTGGATTGAAAAGGATACTGTGGCATACCTGTACTAGACTCTGGTATTAGCTACATTACTTGTAGGGAGTTGGTGGTGTCTGCAGATAGGACACAGAAAAAGTTATTTTTAGGACAGAGTGAGTTGGCTGTATGCTATGCCAAAGAAACGGTGAAATAGATGCTACAGCATTATGGTGATATTCTAAAAGGTGGATCTGTGCCGTTTCAATTGTTTGATTCTAAAATCCTGCTGGCAGCAAGCTTGAGACAGGTGGTGTATAAATACTTCATTGACTTGAGTATTCGTAACTGCTTATGTGTTAACTTTTGGTGGGCTGTTACGACAAAAAACCTGGTGGTAATCTGTCCTTGTGCTCACTTCTCTGGTTGTGATTTGACCTTGAATTTTGGAGTTCTCTCTTTATCAAGTATTTTTTATGTAGATTAGTGATGCTATATGCTTTTATTTTGCAACAAACAGGTGTATCTAAACTTCAGGGGGGTGTGATTAAGTAATAAACTACTTTTTGCAAAGATTCACTAAATAAAACTATTCAAAGTTAAAGTTCAAATTTTGTTGGTTTTTATGCTTTATTTCGTGCCAAAGAAAGAGTGTAGATGATCTTCCACAGCATCTCCTTGTATTTAAAATACCTCTGCATATTAAAGTAAATTATGTCAATAAAAGCTTGTAAAGGTAAGATATTTGAGCTTTATTCTCATCGACAGCAAAGGCATTAGAGACGGTGACAGTAAACGCTTGTGAATAGGCATTGTGTATGCTAGAATTGATGCTATTGGCGCTGCTGATACTTTGCTTTGTGTCAAAGAAAGTTTGTAGTACATGCTGTTGGGCATAGTTTCATTAAGACCATGTCACCCTATACAAAATAATTACTTTTAAACAATTCTAGCTGGCCTTGCGAACTCTGTTCCGCCTTAGAGGCAATAAGTAAGCAGATTTTGGGTTAAGTATTTTAATGATTCTTTATTTTTCATGTATTTTGGTGCATAGGTTGCACTCTTCTTCATTTGTTTTATTATCAGATGCAAGAACAAACAACGCAGATGGTCTTCCTACCCGTGAACATGCTTTGTCGGGAAAGATTCGATCGTCTTGGTCGCGGCATTGTCAATGATGATTCAAAGAAAATGCAAATTACTGATTATTGATTTCTGACAAAATTTATAGCTATCAAATTTTCAAACATACTTATCCATAAACAAAATTATGTTTAGCTATCATCTGCATTTTGTTATTCCATGTCATGTGTGTTTTTGTTATATTACATTTTATAGTAACTTGTATTCTCTTTGACGTCACACAGAAATGCGGTCGAACGGGATAAAAAGTATCCTATGTCCTTCTGGTTCTAAGCTACCTACCCACCAACTTTCAGCCAAATCAGTTCAGCCGTTCTTGAGTTATAAATAGTGTAACTAACACGACTTTCTTTTATATACTGTATGTAGATAGTATTCAGACATCCAGGCAAACAGCTTGTGAAAACTGATGTTACACATGCTACAATTTATGCTGCTGGCGATGTTTATTCTTTGTTTTCGGTTGAAAAAATGCTTTTCCAGAGTATCCTTTCATTCATGTGTCTGCCTATTGAAATAAATTTATATCTGACAAACTTTACACAAACACATTTGATAAAATAAATTAAATTTTTATGTTCCAGGGTCTGGGGTCACTGAAAATCTGTAAAAATGCTGATAACCAGGGTTTGATTTTAACGCCTGTCTGCATGCCCGGGAAAAATTAAATCACGCCCAGGCAGGCAAAATAAAAAAGGCAACCATCTGATGAACAGGTTAAATAAAGTAAGGCATGTTTATAGGTGTAACTGTTTGCATGCAACTTTCATCACCAATGTTATGAGCACCTGACTGGCAGAGATGTTTTACAAAGAGGCAGACAACAGTTTTTCGTGACGAGCTAAATCACCCACCTCTGTTTGAAATTGCAAAATTTATAAATTATGCGTGAAATTACAAAAGAATTGCATACAGTAGTAGTTTCTTATATGTTCTGTAGTAATTTTAAGATATCATTTGTACGTAAATTAACAAAATTTATTTTAAGCAGGGAAAGCAAGTTTCGAGAGTATCAAAGTAGACGTGAAAATAGTAATTTTTTAGGTTAAGTGATGCAACACTTTTATTTGTACTTGTCATGCTACCCATTTACTTTTTCTTGTAATACGCATTGATAAAATCAGTCTTCTGTCTTTAAATACGGCAAAATGAATTACTGTACAAAAAATTAATTTAAGTTTGTAATGACGTGGTACATAATTTGCCAGAACTGATGTCTTGGGAAATGACACAAGTAAATTGTCTTGAATTTGCGTAAAGTGCAAGGAACCGACATAATCCAGCATTATTTATCGACAGAAAAAAAAATGAAAACAACAGTTAAAATTGTTTCATTTTAAAAAAAAATATAAGAAGCTAAACACAAATTAACACATTCAATGTATTCTAGTTATTCAGAGTTATTTTATTTATTTTTTTTTTCCAGTTTTTTTCCTCTATATTTAGTCCACAAAATGTCTGTTTTTACAGCTGGAATAAGTAATAATACATTATTCTGGTGACTAATGTTATTTTATAAATGTACTTGTATGTTGTGTATTCCTAAAGCAACCATAAAATGTAACAATGTGTAGATTTTCTACCATTCAGTTAACAGATAATTAAAGAAAGTATTAGTGAAATGACCTCTTCAAATTCAACAAAATTATGAAAATATAAGGCAACTGCCATGTACAACGATCATATATCTACATGTTTGTACAGTTTGCGACGGCTGCTGGCCTTCTGGGACGTGCCAAGCTTGCAATTGCTGGACCGTACTGAGTTGCGCCAAAACAGAGTGCACATAGAGATTTTCACCCAGTAACTGATTTGAACATCTGGGCACTCAAGAGTACAGTGTGTGGCAACACAGAGAACCAAAACTGATTAAACCATTCAGTTATGAATGAAATGTATCATATTGACTGTTGCAATCCTGAAATATTTCAGTTTACACTGTACTTGAGGCAACTTCTCAGAACCTGTAAATAATTTGCTGGGTTCTCAGTGGTATTACTTACAATCGCTCATAAATAAATGGTGTGAATTATTTTTACGTGTATTATGAATTGCTGTGAAGAAACTAGGTACATTAGACATTGACAACTGTCTACGTACAGTGTTGACCATAAATTTACTTCACATATGTAACACGTCTACGATCCAGGACACGGTGACTGTAAGGGTTAACAACCCAGGAATTTTAAGCCATAAACAAGTTTTACCGAGAAAAAAAAATATGAAGCTGAAAATTTGGTCATAAGAACAACTCACCTTGCTGAACAACATACTGAATTTCCCCTATTCTCCTGTGCCGGCACCTTTGTTTTTTCGTGCAAGAATGTCGTAAGTTACAGGAGCCGACCCGACATAAAGGACACAATTGATCTTTCAGTCACTACGTTACAAATCAGTGCGGTACTTTATGATTCTAAAGTCACTATTAACAGCATACTGAAATACTGTACATAATACTTAAGTTTAAAAATTGCTTTAAGGGTGCTTCCAAAATAATTGCCTCTAAGTAAGGCTTTAATAAATTAATAAATTTAAGAACAAAATGACTCTGACTGTAAAATAACTAAAAAGTGGCTTCTACAACTGATATTCATTATACATTTTCTTTTCCAACTGTGTATTTATAATTTTTCTGTGACTGACTGTTGATGAGATACGGCTGCCTAATCATTGGCGTGCGTCGCCTATTCACAATGTACTGGTGCCTGTTGCTATGTGCAGGTGTCTTGCCTCCAAGACTTCCCCCACACACTGAGTACTTTATTAACAAAAAACAATAGGAGCCTAGTCAGGATGAAGTAGTTGTAGTTAAAAAACGATTATTGGGTCTCATTAATGCTAGTGTGCAACTGGGTGATGAGAACGTACACTTTTTTGCAGTCTCTCGTTGAAAATGAGTGAGTCTTAACTGAAGTTGCACAACGATGCAGGTAAGGTGATTTTGTTTTACAAAGGTAGTAGACAAAATTGTATTTGTTCCTTACATTTTCGTGCGTTATTAATTTGATTAAATATAGCCTACACTATAGTAATGTGTTTTATACTGCATAGGAAAACAAATTCATGGTCAGAGTACATTTTATAATTTCGGTCACTGGATATCGAAGGTGGACAGACATGTCAATAGAGCAGAATCTGATGTGTGCTCTCAAAACTCAAGGGGGACTTACAAGAGAATGTGGAATCACAGAAAGAACACTTGCATATTTCATAGCTGCCTTTCCTGCATGCCTGAAGTTATGTAGTGCCTTGGAGAAGTTCTCTGGTATATCAAATTTGGATTGTCTGAGCAACACGTTGAGTTAAGGGCGTTCACATGGTAAAAATGCATTATTTTATATTTGTACGGCATAGCGTTCATTTTATAGACGTTGCTTGCGACTACATTTTCCGCTTGGAAAAGTTTTTTTAGCTTTCATAGTCTTCCCATAACGACATGACAAAGTCAAAATTTGCAAGTTACAGGAACATGGAATAACAAAAACCAAATTACTTACTCAAATAAAATAACTTACACTGAAGTGATATATTACAGGCAACATGCTAAAAGATTTAAAAACAAAATGTAATTCCTTTGTACTTCTTTAAAAAAACCTGAAAACAGTGACCATATACTTAATTTTTGGCAGTTTTTAAAAAAATACAGAATTACTTTATTGAGTTTTTTAAATATGGCCCATTATATCTAATTTCAGTGTAAATTATTTAATTTGAGTAAGTCACTTGGTTTTTGTTATTCCTATGTTCCTATAACACTTGTAAATTCTGACTTCGGCATGCCGCTGTGGGAAAACTATGTGAGCTAAAAAATTTTTGCAAGTGGCAAATGTAGTTACTAGTAGCACGCCTAAATCAAACACTATGTCATGCAAATATAAAATTATGAATTTTTACCACATGAACACCCTTAAGGGATTCCCGCCATAATAGAGATGCTTGCGATGTCACTATCAGACTGTCTTGGCTTAAGGAACACTCACCCTGGAATGCCCACTGCGTGCAATTATGTGCACGGGTGAAATCTGAAATGAAAACATATACTGCAATCAAGTAGAATGTCGGTTTGCGTGCTATAAAGGGCATAATTGGCTCCACTTCTGGTCAAGTGAGACTTACACAGAAGAATAGAGTCAAACCTCTATCAGCACTGACTCGAAGCACCCTGGTTCAGGATGATGTATACAAGTAAATCGTCATCAACTCTTTATGCATATGGTGTGTGTAATGAAGACAAGAGGATGATCTGAAAGACTGTATCAATAACGAACTTTCTCCGAAACCTTCAGTTCTGTTTAATGAAGTGGCAATGCGTAAGACAACTAAATAAACATTTTTACATTTGTTTTCCTACACTACACCCGAGGAAAACTCTAAAAATGACCCAAGGAAAACAGTAACTGATTGAGGATATCTTCTTCATGCCCTGGTTTGGCTACATCCTGGTACGTATGACCAAACAGTAGATACATAAAATTTGTGCAGAAGTACTTTAGAGCACCAATTACTGTTGTATTTGATGGCTACAGTGTTCAATCTACAAAATCAGAACAACATAACCGGCATGCTTCTAAAATAACACCTGCTGAAATCACATTTGACATGAACACAAGAACGAGCACAACACAGGCAGATTTCCTGCGCAACCATCACGATAAGGAATGACTGATCACCTTGTCATGCCATTTTCAAAGTGCAGGAATTGAAGAGTGCAATTCTGAAGGTGATGTTGATACTCTGATTGTGAAGAGAGTATTTCAGCTTGCTTCAGAAGGAAACAGTGTCACAGTCATTGCCTCTGACACAGACATTATAGTCATGCTGTTAGCCCATGCCACTGATGACATGCAATTAAGAGTCCTTAGCCCAGGTACAAATACAAACTGTGACAAAGTGTATAACATCAAGGAAATTCAAGGAAGCATCGGAGAGAGGAAAAACTGTCTCCTATTTTGTCATGCAGTTACTGGTTGTGACACATCATCTGCTTTTTCGGCAAACGTACAAAGAGAGCATGGAAATCTATCCAAAAACCAGACACAAAAAATGTCACTAGTATTCAACAGTCCAGAGTCTGCTAAAGAGGAGGTTTGTGCTGCTGGAGAGAAGTTTGTTCGTAATTGCTCTATATGGTGGGATTGATGTTAACAGTCTAGATGAACTTAAAGCGTTACCATATTCGCCCATGTACTCCTCGCACCTGTGTAAGCCGCGCATGCCCTTTATTCAATGACAAGTTTGGAAAAAATAAAATTTTTTAAACAGAAAATTCAAACTTATCGTTGTAGACTTCAGGTAGTTGCTGGCAAGCAAATTTGCAGCTAAAATTAGCTTAAGGTCGTGTTAAACGTGTCTTAGCAGTAGTGAATGTACAAAGTTGATGATGTTCCAAATGTGATATCACGTGTACACGTATTTATTACTGCCACTCTGAACGGTAACTGGCACAAAACAGTTTGATCTCGTGGCACTAATATGAATGCACAAACAATTAGCAACTTGCCAACGAAACGTGAAACGATAATCACAAAAACCAACAAAATGAACAGTTTGTAATGTAATACAAACATCATTACGTCGTATGAGAATCCATACTAAGCAACGAAAGTGTGAACAAAGTACATGAAGTGTGCAACGTGTGATACAACACTAACCAAGCGAAGCGAACTAAAATTATCGGGCATTTTCCAGCCTGATTAGACCAAAATGTTAGTCACAACAAACTGTTGATGTTGCTACGGGTATCCTATAACTTTTTTTTTTTCATTTGGCGCCAAACTCTGTGATGTACTTACGATGTACTGCACAATTTCCTATTTCTTTTGCTGCTCACTCACTGTAAACGAACGCAATCGTCTTGACATTTTTATTTATCGAAGAACTGTCAAAATACTAACGTACATAGTCACTACAAAAACACTTACCTGCTAAATGCCTAGAACAATGCCGCCTAAACACGTGACAAGTTATCGATTTCGCCTCCAGAATTCTTCCGTCTGCATAGCTGTGTGCGTGTACCTAGTCACCCGCACTGTTGTCAAGTCTCCGCGCACACCAGTTACCTACCTATGTAGAGTGCAGACTTCAAATACAAATTATTCGTGTAAGTCAGGCACTCACATTTTTGTGATCCAATTTTTGGAAACAAGGCACGTGGGGTACATGGGTGAATACGGTATCCGGTACACGCTCCATCGCCAAACAGCCTGTGACCAAGGCCTTCGAATTAGCGACACTGCCACCAACAAGTACAGCATGTGTAGAACATTCACTGCACACGTATTATCAGGTACGTTGTTAAAAGTCTACACTGAGAGTATATATAATAATACATGCATATTTATGAAAACAACACTTTTAAGTGTTGTGTAACAATGACTATTCTAGGCCTACTGTAACTAATTTACTCTAATTGAATTAATGCTAAATTCAAGTGAAATCAGAAGTCTGGTAGAAGCCACTTTTCAGCTATTTTACATATGTATTTTATAGTCTCCAAGTCAATTTGTTCTTATATTTAACAATTTTTGAAGCCTTGCTTAGGGGCAATCATTTTGGCAGCCACCTCATAGCAAGTTTTTTACTTAAGTATTATGTTAAACAATTCAGTATGGTGTTACAGTGAATTTAAAACTGTACAGAACCATACTAATTTGTTTCTAAGTGATTGAAAGGTCAATTTTGTCACCTATGTCGGCTCCTGTAACTTAAGACATTCTTTCACGATAACAACAAGGATTGCGGCACAGGAGAATATCAGAATGTTCAGC
Organism: Medauroidea extradentata; assembly: GCA_003012365.1. Lineage (NCBI taxonomy): Eukaryota > Metazoa > Arthropoda > Insecta > Phasmatodea > Phasmatidae > Medauroidea > Medauroidea extradentata. The sequence continues at coordinate 5,835 of PNEQ01064758.1, read as the reverse complement.
AAGGTGAGTAGTACTTATGACCAAATTTTCAGCTTTAATTTTAAAATTCCTGGGCTATAAATGTTTCATTGCTCCGCTAGAATGAGCCACAGTACAGCACGCTCTGTAAATACCGACAACTGCCGACAGAGTACAGTAAATGCTGCGGCTGCGGAATGGAGTATTCACATGCCGTGCAGCGCAGTGCGCTAGCCTTCATTGTCATTGTCAAGCTTCAAATGCAAGCGGTGCTGAGGTGTGTGTTTGCATGCACGTGTGTGTGTGCGCATGCGTACACACACACTACTGGGCGTCATTCCATTCTTAAAGTACATAGGTAAATACAGTAGTTTCACCAAAAATAGGTGTCTCTAGTGATAATAGTTTTTAATTACAGTGAGGGTGTGTGCACGCATGCCCATAAACACTCTTGTATATATATAATAAAAATCACATTTTTTAATGCAGTGCCCAGGCTAATTGGATGGCAGATAGATAAATATTTATGATACCTGTCAATTTGACAGGCTCAAAAATATTAAAAAATCTTAACCCTGCTATAGGTCATTTGGAATAAAGTGAGCACTAAAGATTTAACCTTTGGAAAAAATCACTAGCCGTTACTGCATATATGCCACCACTAACAAGAGTTACTTTACTGCTTGTATGGTTGGTAACGATTCAATGCATGTAGTTCCGTGTATTTTCTTATTTGAATACAACATTAGTGAAAGAACATATGGTGAAATCGACCTCTCTGTATTTAATATACTTCAAAATATTTACTTATGATCTTATTGACATTCATACTTTCAGTATAATTAGACTCAATTGGCGCGAGAATAATGTGACGCTATCGCCGACCTCGAGTCATCTTGGTCGTTAACAGCTTGCCCCGCGCTTCAGAGAGTTCAAAACTCCACCGACAGGTGGCATCAGAGTTAGGTTCTCGCCGTTTTTTTTTTTTTTTTTTTTGCCGCTCGCCAAGTTGGTTGCATCATTTGCTTGTTTTTGTCTGTTGTGTGTATATACATATTCAAAAGTATTGGAAATGTCATTGCCGAATGATGTGAAACCATCTGTAATTTATAAATTATGTTTTACGTTTTCCAGCCTAGAAACAGCATACTTTTTATCACATGTTAAGAAAATACGTTAATTATTGTTTCTGAAGTGCGTCGTCGTTCGTGGCAGTAGAAGTGAACTAAACTTGAATTATTGAATTGCATGTGTCATGTCTGTTTTTAGTGGCGGTATTGAGTTACAAATTCAAATAAAATATGCCCGCATTTACGAGATTCCTAACGGCAATAGTGCGTGTTGTATAAATTAGTCGATGGACAGAAACCAGTGTTATAAGACATTAACTCGCAGGTATTTATAACTAAGATCACTTTTTTTATATCTTATATTCAGCCCCCGTGCATTTAATGAGTAGATATTGTAGCTAAAATTTATCGGAGCAGTTTAATGTAGTTGTAAACATTGCACGACCCTGTGTAAATAAAAGAACGTGGCATTATTTGTGTTTACATTCGGCGGAAAGATATAAACTGGCAGGAAATATAATTAATCAGGGCTTTTTTGAGTGTTCACTTAATTCCGAATCACCTATAACAACATACTTTTTGAGAATTGTGCAGGGTTGCAAGGATCAAAAGTTGCCACGACACATAAAATATAGCCCCATAGATTACATTGTGCTTTTTTTTATATAACTGTATTCTACTGTTTGTTTTTACTCAGTAAATACAGAAGTAATATGGTAAATAATATTAACCAACTAATTCTTCACATACATGGTAAATAATATTGTAGTGTGTTTCAACATACCTATGTATCATTTTCATTTTGGTACGTTCTTGCTTCATTCATAACTGCACTTACTTCATCTGTCCAAACAATATGATTTTTGTTGGTTATGGTAGCAGCTCTGTTGACATTTAATAATAACAAATCACATACTATGTTGTGTACGTAGGATAATTTTTTTAATGACAGTACCTATTTAGAACTGACTTAAATCCATTGCATATAACTTTAGTGTACATACCATGTCTATAATTATTTTGAATACTATAAAGGACTGAATAAATACTGTCGAAATTATGGTAATAAGTTTATAACACCAGAGTTAAGTTTTTTTGTGAAACGTTAATCAGTGGCATACAAATAGGAACAGAGTATCACAGTTTATTATGTAGTAATTTCAAGATAACCAGACTATAATGCTTACAGTAGGTAACTAGAACATTTAAACTGATTTTAGTGCTTGGATTGGAAGACATGTATTCCATATATTAATTTGGAATAAAGCATAGGCCACGAGGTTAACCAATTAATTATGTAGACCAAATGTTGAGGTATCCTTGGTTTGGTACTTCTTGACAAACACACGAAGAAAGAGATGAACATGAAGTCATGCGAGTGCGTGGTTGCACGACGTTTTACCGACCGAAGTCGGCTTCATCAGGTGAGAAGTTGAAGCACACTGAGTTATGACGGCGGTGGGAGCGTGGTTGTGTCCCTAGCGACCAGGAAGCGAACTAGGGCATCGCGGGAAGATTCAAAGAGACTATGAGGGTTTGAGAGTGTTCTGGTGTACTGTTACGTTTATCTGATATTTTGCTCGAGAGTATTATTCATAACTGATAATATTTACTTTAGCTGAAAAGCCTCTTTGTTTGCCAGATTGGTACTTCAGTCAAGTGTCAGAATGTCCAAGCAGTTAGTTGAGCTAACTCTGCAACAGGATAAATAGCTATAGCTGTCCATGCGAAAAGCAGTCTTAAGTTTGTCCCTGCCTCTAACACAGCAACTTCACCTGGGTTTTATTTATAGCACTGCAAAGTTGACGTTGTGGGATAGTTAACACACTCTTATATGTAAAAGGTTAATCTGCACCATCTAGTGCACAGTGCGGCGATGGTGGCGCGTGGCAGAACTTTACTGAACTAGTTCTTGGATCGGTTCGTAATCTCTTCGCTTTTTGTTGTAGTGTATACGGGTGTTCTCTTTATTCCCCTTCTCCTCTTCACTGCACCCAGTTCCATAGGGTTCTGGCCAAGTCTTTTGCTGGTGTGCTCGCGTTGTCTTGTTAACTTCACTTCTTCTTTGTCTGTTGTCAGCATAATGTAAGTCTTCTTCAGCTCCAGTAACATTGTGTAGGTTGGGAAGTTCTTTCCCCATTACGTAATGGCAGCCGCCTTGCTATATGTTTTAGTTTAAATTTGTTTTAGTAATTTTTTTTCTAAATTATTTTTTTGGTTGCTGTTGTAGGAAACATTTTGTCTTAGTTTTATATTACATTAGGGATAGGTTTGCTCGCTTATTTGAGTAGAAACATATTTTTTTTTTCAGTATTTTATGTGTTCTTTTGCTATTGAGGTTTTTGGTATTTTATGCCGAGTTGTACAGTGGCTAAAGTCATGCGTGGCCATGAGCTACGATAGCGATTATACTAGTTTAGAAGTTGATTGGATATTTGACAATTCAGAATGGAGCCTGTTGACGCGATAATTGTTAAACATTTTGTGATTTGAATACCTTAAGATTTGACCATTCAATTACGAATTTGCTGCGCACATAATGTTAAATGTTTGCATTTAGCACATGGTCCCGATCTAGTCCATGTTGACGTCAACACATTTTATTGCTAGCGTATTTATTGGGAAACTTGTTGATATGTTTTACGTGCGCATGAGCATCATCTTTGATTGTTACGTAAGATTTTATAGTTGTGTGGGTAATTTTAAACATATTTATTGAGTACTATGTAATGTTTACTTATTTGCTGAAAATCTGATGTTCGTAAAACGGTACTATTTTTGATTGTCACGTAATATTGTATGGTCAGTTTGACACACTTATTTATTGAGTATGTAACATTCACTAATTTATTAAAAACTTGGAATGGTGTAATAATAAATATAATGAACTGTTATGCTCTTTCTTTTGATGCCAAATCTTTGATTTCACGTTTAAATGCTATTTAGAGTTTTAGAATAATTTTGTATTTTGTCGACTGCTCTTTTGAACTTAACTATGTATTTGAATCACCTCTTGCAACCGCAAAGGGGGTTTCAAATAAATTGAAAAATGTCTGATTTATCCTGTGCACAACTATTGGTGACGGTGCCCTCAATTACGCATTTTCAAAATATTCACTTGAAATTTAATGCCATTAGAAAGTTTTGGTGGGAAAAGGTTTCGCGGAAACGTATTTGGTGCCCCAACCTTGAGATTAGTGAGATGATATATGTGAGCTGATTTCGAGGAACCTAAGTGGAAAGTGAACTGCATAATCCATTTTACCCCTTTTAACCGACTACATGCAAATTACACAAATTCAATCTGCCTTGCGGTTTTTGTGTGTCAGAATTGAACGTTTGCAAGCAGCTTTAAACAGAATTCGAGCCCCGAACCTCCCAGAATGTAGACCAAAGCTACAAACAACTGCATCATGTAATGTTGAAATAATTCATGAAATCAAATTTAATTTAAAAAGTAAAATATTCATGTGCTAGGCTCATAGAAGTTGTACAACACCAAGTCTCCATAGGTTAAACAGTTTTGCAATCATTTCTGTAATCATCATTCCAAAGCAAAAATTAACTTTAGATCTCGACGGGTTCGATACACATAGAGGATTTATCTAAAACACATTATAGATCTTTTCACCACCTAAGTGAGTGAATTTCGAAAAACCCTTGAATCATATTTTATTATTCGTGTGTCATGGACATGAAAAACACAACAATAGTCTACTGGGCTCAAGATATATTGACGATTAATTGAAAACACATTTCACCTCTTTTCACCTCCTTAGGTGGTGAATTTCGAAAATTCGTGAAATCACTTTTAAGGTACGGTATTTGAGTAGGAAATCAATCTTAAACAAAAATCACGTTACTATATAAAAAATTATGCGGTCAATATACATTGATTGTGAATCAAAAACACATTTTACTCTTTCTTTACCCTTTGGGGCCGAATTCGGGAAATATATTTAAATGGTATCAAGATACTTACATAAGAAGCAATCTAAAACAAAGAGGACTTTGGTATCTCGATTAGCGATATACAGGAATAATCAAAAAAGCATTTCACGTACTTTCACCCCCTTAATTATCAAATTACGAAACGTGTTTGTATACGTAACCAATTGAAGTAAAAATCACGACAGTAGCCAATTGTGTTCCACTGATATAGATAATGCATTAAAAACATATTTCCCACTTACGGATCAAATTTCAGAAAATCCTTAACTACTTTTTGTTTATTTACGTAAGCAACATTTTGAAGTGAATACCAACTTTCTATCCCGAAGAATTCTATCAATATCGTTAGTTAATCGGAAGCACATTTAAGGTCTTTTCACCACCTTAAATGTTGAATTTCGAAAAATCCTTAAGTTGGCTGGTATGCATTTTTGTGTGTGTCCTATTAAGTAAAAATCATGGTGATAGGCCATTGGGTTCATACACTATCACGTTTCTTTGGAAATACATTTCCCCCCTTTTCACCTCCTTAGAGGTCGAATTTTGAAAAATCCGTTCTTAATGCTCCCCTACAACCAGAAGGGAACCCACACAAAAAATTTCACGATTCTAGATCTAGCGGTTTAGGATGTCAGTCAGTCAGGGTTCTCTTTTATATACTGTATACAGGGTGTATATTAATTCATGATACAACGCTTGAGGGCAGGTAGTACGAGCCAAAACAAGCACTTTTTAACTATAAACCCGTAGGCGGAAATGTACCGTCTTCGTAGGGGAGCGCAATGAAAACTCAGCTTAGGCAACCCCGCCGCACACCACCTGCTGACACGCTGTAGAGTGGAGTGTGCGCAGCAAG
>PNEQ01064757.1:0-21288 GCA_003012365.1 Medauroidea extradentata | reverse complement strand
TTCAGTTAAACAATATTTTGTTGGCATAACCAAGTCGCAGTTAGTTGTCTCAGTCTATATTTGTGGCAATAAACTGAATTTTCACTTGAAACATTCGTTGTTGTTTCTCTCAAACAAATGTAGTTTGGTTAGCGCAAACATTTGTGATCAAACATGTCATTCGGTTCTACCAAATATATACTTGTTTCGCCGTATACGTGCTTAACATTTGTTTGCGTGAAAGATGTAATATCATTGTTGTGTTAAACAAACAGTTGTTTGTATAACGTGATCAAGATGTCGGACACGCTGGCAACTTATTCGTTTTGGTTAGTTATGTTTTTGTTTCATTCAATATAAAATTTCGTTAAAATGTGGTTATTAATAATAAACAATGTAACAAACGCAACCCATTAATTTTCTATCGGTTTAATAAACACATACCCAATTTTGTTAACTTTCCCTGATATATCATCATAACCCAACCGTTGTTCAAAAGTTCTGCTGGTCCAGTGGTAAAGGTTCAAATCCCACCTCTGCCAAGAAATTTAACTTTGTATAAAAACATGCAGTACATGATTAGAAATGTGAATAGTATCTCCGAAATAGGAAAATCGGCGAATAATTTATTTATTTTCTATTTTAAACAACCGGACAATGGCAGGATTGTTACCTAAAATATTCTTATTGTTTCACTCAAACAAATGCAGCTTGGTTAGCACAAACATATTTCACCAAACATAGTATTTAGTTCTGCCAAACGTATACTTGTTCTTCCATATATGAACGTACCATTTGTTTGAGGGAAACCAATTATATTTTATAGTACCATTTCTTTTTCTCAGTGTACAACAGGAAAATAGCTTTTACTCGCAACGAAATACGTACCGCGTGCGGATAAACCAGTGACGAGTATACAAGTTGTATTTCATTTTGTCGAGCTTTTGGGTTAATTGTACCGAAAATCTGAACGGACATCGTTACATACCCATCGAGCTTTAAATCTAGTTTACGACTGAAATACTGCAACTACAGACTTGTACTTATGACCTGTAAACATATAGTTAAGTACTGAAGTAGTTTATGATTCAATTAGTGCGATTAATATTACAACCACTTTCTTTTTCAACAAAGTAAAATTCATTTGAATTGAATTTTATACGATACGTAGAAGTTTTATTCTACCCGGACTAAACTCTAAATAGCATATTCGAATTTCATTAGGTACTTCTTTCAAGAACTCAAAAACAATTAGAAACTATTGTTAATCTACAAAAATTTACAGAAGTTTTGTTAAATTAACTTTTGATGAGGATTTCACTCCTTAAATACGTAAACGAAGGTACATCGCTATAAAAGGTCAAATCAGATTAAAAAGCTGTTTTTGTCAGCCATTTTGTTTTACTTGTATTTAAGATATAAATGTCACCGTCTCAAGCCAAATACTACACACACAACCAGCAAACGGTAATCATAAACCAGCCGCACTGAAACCATCGTCATATTTTAAGCACAGATACTGTTAACTCATGCGCAAACCCAGCCAACCTTATATAAATGTTGAAAAAACTGTTCATCACACCTAAATTCACACACCAGTTAGCTGAGTAGAAAACTTTTACCTAATAAATTCAAGCGTAAATGAAATTTTTGCCAAAATATAATTACTAAATACCATAATTTTATGAAGAAATTACACTATTAAAATAAGAAACCAGCACTAAACTTATTTTAACAGTGAAAATAGCATACCCGTAAATTAAACCGAATAATAACTACTTATAAATCAATATTTTCAGTTCTCGATCATTGAAAGAGTTCGGTTTCTTGTTACAATTATTCTTAGACCGGTTTTATGGGGTCAATTTGTTTGTGACGAACATGTATTAAAAGAATAGCTTCAGAGTAGTTACATCAGAAACAGTATCAAGTTTGCCAATAATTACTCCATTTCAAAGAACACTTTACGCAATGCTCGGAAATCCAAAATCAATCAATCAACTGAATCTAATTGCAAAATATTTTAAAATGCATCATATATGGAGTAAAGTGGTCAACTAAAAGTTACATTCAGTTTTAAAAGATGCACTGATAGTCTTACAAGTAGGTAAAATTTCATGTGCACAAAAAACTTGAAACAATGAATGAGTCGTGAAAATAAAGTGTTTAGTATTTGGTTTGCAAATCACGGTACCAGAGCTCAAGCGGTCAGTTTGTTTATATTTGTTGTAAAAGCTACTTTACATATCAAGTTATAACGTGCAGATATTTAAAATTATAAAAATTATATAATTGAGTTTAGTAACCAATGCTTTGGCCTACTATAAAAAAAATTGGTTTCGATCATCAGAGTTAAACTCTCTCTCTCCCTCTCTCCCTCTCTCTCTCTCTCTCTCTCTCTCTCTATATATATATATATATATATATATATATATATATATATATATATATTTATTTATTTATATTTTTGTTTATTATTTACTTAAAAATAGCGGAATGTATAAATGAACTTGCAAATAAGAGTTTATCGGGAAAATTTGAAAGTAAATGTTTGTTAACGTTATGGCAGGTTACGATTTTTCATAGTTATGCCTTGTAAGGCTAACGCAGCATGTACTAGCATGTCGTATATATTTAAGAGAAATTTCCTTAAAATCTCGAGGACGACATAATTTAAGTTACCGCTTGTTTTGACAAATTGATGAATGAATTTTAACATCCTTATTTTCACAATGGAATTATTCACAGCTGCTCTTAAAATTTAGATCCATCCATGTCGTTTTTTATTTTTATTTTTATTTTCACTTCTTTGAAGCAGAACATTATCATTACAGTATTACACTTTTATAGCAAAAAAAAGTTAGTAGGCTAGCTTCACACATTTCATTTCTAGTCAAAATAAGTTATATAAAAAGAAGTGTATTTTTATTACCCAATGAAATTTGGTATTAATTAACTTTGTATGTAGATTCCTCCCAATAACAAAACTTTATTCACTACAACAAAAACAATTTGCCATCTCAATTTATTAATTTCTGTCAGACAACCAACTGTATATGACTAAATTTATATCATGTTTGAAAGGGGAAAGATTCACACACATGAGTGTTATGATTATATTATTATTTGATCAACCATAACGCAAATATGTTATTGTTTGAATATATAATGTCCGAACCGGGTGTGAAATTTTACTAAATATCTCAACGACTTTACGTAGCCTATTTATTCGTTCTTAACAGAATTACCCGTCAACAGCCAGATATACCATAAATACGTATATTTATATATATATATATTTTTTTACTTCTGACTTGTCTCTACTAGTTATGTGGTACTTGAGATTTGTTAAATTTTAATTTATTATTTACTGCGTTGTTTTTTTTCTTCGGTCAAACATGATAAGATTATTTTTATTTTCTTAATGTCCGTACGACGATGATTTTTGTAACATTGGAAGATCATTAACGTTCAAATAACTAAACGGTGTTTCAAAACAAATCACTCATGCATCTGGTTAGAGATAGTCGTATTTTCAGCAATTGACCTGCTGCATGTTGTTAAACGTATTTCATTCGCATGATCACTTAAGTACAAACAATTTACAAAAAATCGATAACAATTCATCCAATACTCAAAGGTTGTTTCGGCAGATTACCCTTTCAATGAATCTTACATGTAAAACTTATCTGTTGGTGAGTTGTAAGAAAGAATCTTGCCGTATCTGAGAACTATGTCCTTGAGGAAATTATGAATGTTATTGATGGAGAACTCACAATATTTTGATACATCAGAAGTACACCTATGTGACAAAATTTTAAAACGAAAACTTTGTGGGTAGAAAATATTTCATATTTCATTATTAGAATAAAAATTGACAACTCACTGAAACGACATATCATGGTAAGCACGGTTCCTAATAGTTTATTTGTTTCTATCGTAAAATGAAACGATCCACTTTCCAACATCACGTGACTGCCGCACGTTGTAATCAATAACCACGTCTTCTTCTGGATGTATAGGATTGTTCGAAATTCGAGCCCTATATGAATATGTGTTTTTATGAATCGCCTTTGCAGATCAAACCCGATGGACTATTGTCGTGATTTTTACTTCGATTGGTTACTTACACAAATGTCTAAGACGAGATTGAAAGATTTTCGAAACTCGATCCTTAGGAGGCAAAAAGGTGACAAAAGTGTCCTCGAGTATGGCTCCATTTAGGCTATATATAATCAGTCGACGTATCGAAGCGCTCTTTCCTTCAGGATGATGCTTTCGTAAATACCTAAAATCATTTTTCAAGATTTTTCCCAATTCCGCCCCAAATAGGAAAAAACTGTTAAATGTGGTGTTGATTAATAATCGATATAGTACGTCGACACAAGCTGAACTTTTAGATAACGATGCGATTTTTGATAGAAAATTATACTTACTTAAATGCCTGAAAAGTAATTTCTTTATTTTTGGAAGTTCAACTCTTACGGGGGTTAAAAGTGGTGCAAAATGGTGAAAATTGTTTTCAATGAATATTCGATATTTCTCGAACCCAACTGCCTTTCATTATAGTTCAGACTTTAATGTGCCGCCCATTAAAAAGGACTAGCCTTAACTATAATTTAAGGTATTTTTCTATCCCATAAGGTGCTGAGAAGACGTTAAATGTGTTTTAGATAAATCATTGATAGCCACCGCGATATAGAATTGATGTTTGCTTCATGATGATGCATACGCAAATTCAGGACTTTTATAAAATCAAGTTATAGTAGCTGTGAATGTTTGACTTAATAGGTTATCCTTGTGGTTTTCACATCAATTGGATACTTGTGCCAATGTTTAACATGTAATTTTAATATTTTTCGTAATTCAGCCACTTAAATGAATGAAAAGTCGTGAAAGTTGTTTTAGGTTAGATCATGAAATATATTTAAATTTAACTAGTTAAGATATCGAAGTGTTACATGTTAATAACTACGTAATGATGCTCATGTAGGCCTACAAAAATACCAAAAAATTATTTATACCAGTTTTTATAATTAGCAAACAACTCTAATACCAGGGAGTAAACTTGGTTTGTAAACCTTTCAGAGCAGAATATCCGGAAAAAAAAAAAAAAAGAAAGGTCACTTAAATGGGAGTGAACATTCTGTAGTTATATTGTTACGTATTAGTATACAACCTCTGTGTGTCTAAAGAACGTATAATTTTATTCGACGTTAAGTATTAAGGACATTGTCATCAACGGTTGTTCTCTAGGTAGCTAAATCAGTCATCGTGCCACGTATAATTCTTACTTATAACATCCGAATACACTCTCATAGCCAAGATTTGTTTTTTATGACAGTAAATAATGTCCGGGGCAGTCGTTTAAATGGGCCTTTCTCTAAAATTTCACTGAGAACGTATGCACAATCTACATGGAAATTATTATTATTATTTTTGCAATTAAGCAGATGTCCACGATACTTGATAAACAATTGTTGAAATGGTGACTTAATTTAATTAACAATGGAGTAAAAAATGCCTTCATAATTATTTAGAGGCTGCAGTGAATAAGTCCCTCATTTTTTATTAATTTACCTGTCAAGTAAGCCTATTAGTAAAACAAAAATCCTTCCTGTAACATACTAAAATTATCCAGAGTGATAATTCAAAGTTTAATGTAGGAATCTTAGATTCTTTTGAGCGTGTAGTACCGAATATGTGGGGTATTTTAATTTTATATAGCCTACAGTTTAAGCAAAATTTTGTTCATGTTTACCGCGATGAAAAATTATTTATCGTTGCTATCAATAATGCCTAAAGAAACATTAATTCTGCAACTAACATTACAATTAACGTCTTAGACAGGGTAGGTCTAATTACAACGTAAACTTCAATCTAACTTCATTACTGACAGGTCAAAATGTTCTGTGGAAAAACTCATTCAAAGATCAATGTTTTCTTTGCGGTGACAAACTATGTACTACGGCAAAGAAATTCTTACATGATGTGAAAAAGCCTGCAGTAATACAGCTGAAATCATCTGGAACTGAAATCTAAGAACTATTCACACTTACTTTTACCACCAATAACTATAGTGCGTAAATTAAAACTGCAGTAACAAGTTAAATAGTTTTGGATAAGTTCTCAAGTTTAGGTGAGTCTAATTCAGTTTAGTTTTCATTTCACTGAAATCACTTCCGTAAGTTACCGTGAAGGTTGAATCAAAAGGTGGCAGCAATTATTTTTAAATTATGATACTATCACCCACAGGACATGGTCTGTTTAAATACTAATAGTATATGACCAACACTTTTAAAACGTATACCACGTGGAGCGTGCGGTAACATCTGGTAACTTAATAAATAAAAATAAAGATGACTGTTTAAAATGTTATATTATTTTACATTACCAAACTTCGCATGCGGATATATGACTATTTTGTAACGTATATAGCATTAACCTAATTGTACTCCTGCAATAATGACTTGTATACTAAGAACCTACTTTCTATTAGATTTGTATAAAACGTTGCAAAATTTTATTTGAGTGATTTTTATATTGTGTTTGTACAAAACTGTGCCAAATCGTATTAGGGTGATTGTAATATTGTGTTTGTATAAAATTTTACAACTATGTATACGACAAAGCCTATATCCTCCGAGATACTTTTACGAAATGGGATCTATGGTTATATATTAATAAAATTTATACAAAAAATAAAACATCACTGATTAATTGTTATACTCGTTCGTCCTGTGTGCACATCAGTTTAAAAAGCACGTACATGATGATTAACACGAAATGTTACAATTAAAAGTGCATGTACTGGATTAGTACATACTGTTCAACATTTTTATGGTAACGTGACACGGTGACACGTTACTTAAATTTCCAGTAAGTCTTCATTTTTGTTTTGTTGAATTCAGATTTTAAAATGGAGGAAAGCAAGCACTAACTCACTTCTCTTCCGCTCGCTTGTATGCATGTCATGAGAGTACCGAATCTTTCTTTGTAACCTTGGTAACAAAACAAATGCGCATCAACCGATTTAAAGTAATTTGATTCTGTCATCCATATCTGCGGCATAGCCTATGCTACAGTAATGTATGATAATACGTAGCTTTTCTTTTCTAGTAGACATATTAACGTAACGTATCGCAATTCCGTGTGTTTTCTCGCATTAATATCATGATTTAAGTATACATTGTAGGCGTTACAGGGAAATAATGATGAGTTTCTCCAATTTCAAATTTCTTACGTAGTTTTTAAAACAAACTTGCCTTTTGATAATTGGTATTAAGAGGGGTGTTTAACAAAATATAACCTGAAATTTTTCTCCAGTAATATAGTGATGCGTTCCGTGCTAAAACGCTATGTCAGAAGAGTAAACGTCAATACTGAATTTCATATTCATTATGAATTGTGTACAAACTACATTTATAAATACTAAATGGTTTTTTTAACACGACGTATATACTAACAACGTGTAAATCAGTGCAACCGTTCAGTGTGATCAATTTTCTACACACACCAGTTAATATATCGTACTAAACGTAAGCTTTAAAAAATATTAATTGTTTAGTTTTACTTACGTAAGGGAATGCAGTCGATTTCCTTGCCTTTGTGAAGCATTTAAATTTTTTTCCCGGAATTGAGTCAAAATAAAATTAAAACTTTTACACTAAAAATTTTGATGACCCATTGTTTACCTAAAACTTACTGTAGAACGAATTTGTGTTGATTCCAAAGACATTGTAAACAACGAGTAAGCTCCATGGCGGCGTGTGTAAACCGAACAGCATAGAAGAGGAACAGCGTTGATTTATGCGCTTAACCTTTATATTAAAAAATAAGGTATTTGACTAAACAAACATGTAATTATAATTCAATTTTTTCCTCGTGATCTAAGAAAATTAATAAAATATTTAATTTTATGTTTTTGCTGCTTGTTCACGCACAGAAAAACTCAAAGTTCTCATTTTTCCTCTTGCTAAAAATGTGAATCATATCGACGAGTCAAAGATCTGACTAAAATAATGATACCACAGAATAAGTAGTACTACCTCTCCCACTTCTATTACACTACTTATTTATTATTGTGATGATGCAACACATAACCGTTATTACGTTCCCGAACAAATTTCAGACATAATGCAATTATGCCACAGGATGTATTCTTTGACTTACACGTTACATAAACATAATTTTTGAGATTTCGATTTGTCATTGCGATTTTTGCATTTTCAACTATATAATACCAAACTAAGTGTCTCACTTTCAAATACACTTATAACTGAATAACTGTATTGTTGTACTTAAAAAAAAAAAAACAGTACCTTTTTTAAAATCATCGAAAATATAACTGCTCTGAGCTCATCGAAGCAAATAGATAAATAATAAATTTTAATTCAGGGGCTGATATCGCTATAGAACTTTCTTTGACCGTCATACATGTTATTTTACAAAATAAAGGGGAGAAATTGTGTGAATTTTTTATTACCACTTTCTCTATGAATTTTACCTTTCCAAAAGTGTTTTTTTTTTTCGTATTTTTTCTTATGAATTCAAAAAAATTAGTACAATAAAACTCTTACAGATAGAACCGTCTGTATGTTGTTTTTCTAAAATTCAGGACTTTTGAACTACCTCATTCATCACTCATGTTTTACTACTTTCATGCTTGTTTCTACTACAAGAACAACACAAACTGCAGTAGTGATTTGTACAATCTCAAGTAGGCCTACATATTTGAGTGTCTCAAAATACTTATTTTAACATGTCATTAATTATTTTTATTTTCAAAACATATCTGTTGGCTGTAAATGCATGTGTAGTTTACGAGAGGAATACTGTAAGTAATGATGCTTGATATTAATTGGTAATGTCGATGAGAATTATAACACATATTTGAAATTAATGGACATATAAGCATATAATGTCTTTATTTATATACTCTATTAGTAATACAGTGTAAATATAGGTGCTCCAGACTTATTTTTGTAATTAAAAAAAATTGTATATTACTTTCACTACGACAATAATCACTTTACATTAAGGCACACATTTGTGTCTGCTGTGTAAATATTTTTTTCCCCTTGCGCTGGAAGCCAATTATTAAATTTTATTAGCATTCTAATATACTTTTTATTTAATTTTTCGGGTCACATAAGTCTGGCAATTGCATATAAGAATTTTGCTTTACAATCACAGATGATCTTCAACGATGAACTAGTTTATCATACTTCTAACCGTAATTCAAAATGAGTTCTACCCTACAGGACAACAATAATATGCATGTAAATGAGGTTTCTCTAGGAAAATCTTTTTAATGTAACCCCTTGTCACTATTATACCTATATAATTCTTTCTCACCATACACATCCGAAACTTACAAAAATATGTGTTATACTATTTATTGTTCTGAAAAATATAAAATCCTGGTAACGGAATTACGTTTTCAACACATTTTTAAAATATATTTAAAACATTTTATATTGCAGAAAAAATCATAAAATATGGTTTGTGGGTAAATTCAATAACATTAAAACAAGAAACCTGTTTGAGTGGTTTAATAGAATTCTAAAATATATTTTACGTATTTTTGTAATATAATGAATATATATATATAAATTATATATACATATCTAAAAACATCAGTCGAAAAAATAATTGTGATTCCAGATTTTATATTATTTTCTGGATTGTGAATAATACTGCATTCAAATATCTACCAAGATTTGAATAGCCCGCCAACTAAATGCTAGTTGAAGTAGTTCTTAGATCGAGCGCTAGAATGCGGGCTAGCTTCAGCAATCCCTATAAATTACCGCACCGACAGATGGCAGCACGGTCGCGGACTTCTGCGGAAAGGTATATTCGAGATTCCCCTCTCTATTGTACTATATTTGCCACACGGCAGACATCTTGTTTTAGTACCGTCCCGGGCGCAAGGCGCTGTTGTCGCAAGCTGTACTCGGTCAAAAATATTAACGCAAGAGACGCCGATCTTGTGAAACCTTCTTTGTCTATGGTTTCATCTCATCATAAGCAAAGAGCACTCACGTGACAAACTTAAAACACGTAACTTATTTGAACTTTTCACTCCTCCTCCAGGACGAGTGCGATTTTTGCTGCGTAAATTTACGCTGGTACAACTACGCCAGTTGAATTAAATACGATATAATAATGCCGTGTATATATATATATATATATATATATATATATATATATACATATCCTACATATATAGCCTATACAGACACGCACACACACACACATATATATACATATATATGTGTGTGTGTGTGTGTAGACACATAGATATATCTACATACACACACAAACAAAGACCCGTTCCCGTTCCCCATTTGGACTGAAACATATTTCACTCATACTTCTATTTAAATTACTCTTAGTTTAAATTTTACCCAACTCAGGTCAAATTCAGTACTATTTTTTAACCACCTGTGCACACTTTATGAAAGTGTTACAAATCAACAAGAAATTGGCTCAGGAAGAGCTAAATTTAACTTTAGTGATCTAAGTAGCATTCCAAGTGGACTTCACTAGCATCCAAAAAGTGAAGCATGTGAATAGTGTGAATACACTCAAGTACAACTTGATTAACCCTTAATGACCGAAAAGCCTGCTGGTAATGTGACCAAGAAAACTCCAGGAGCATCCTTATTATATCTAGATATGAACAATATGTGAATAGCTCAGAAGGAACAGCTGTCACATTCTAACCTGTCATATGAAATAACAGTTGCTTTTTTTTTACTTTTCTGTCAACACTATTCATTTGAATTTGTAAGAGACCTTTTTATAAACAGATGACACAAATATCCTCTTATCTAACAGCAAACTAAAAGAAAATATAAATAATTCATTCCATGCACTTAATATTTATTATTCACTAAACAAACTATCCCTTAGCTTAAATAAAACTAAGGTATTTCCAAACTATTAAACCCAATCCAAATTTAGCGTTATTTTACAACGGTATTTACAAAGGAAAGTGAAATTTCTGGGACATGTAGTGTCGGCTGAAGGGATGGAAACAGATCCAGAGATGACAAAAGTAATTAGAGATTGGCTACGGCCAACTTATAGGACACAAGTAAGAAGTTCCCTGGGGCTGTGTGCTTATTATCGGCGTTTTGTGCATGGGCTTTCCACAATAGCAAAGCCATTACACGAGTTGACTGAGACTAAAATAACATTTTTCAGAACCCCCGAATGTGAATCCTCGTTCAGAAAATTAAAGGAAATTTTGGTTACAGCTCATGTCCTAGGTTATTCTGGTGAGTTCATTTTAGACACAGATGCGAACGATGTGGGGATTGGTGTTGTGCTGTTACAGATCCAGGATAGGAGAGAAAGGCAATTAAAGTATTTCAGCAAAGAGTTACATAAACTCGAAAGAAATTACTGAGTAACTCGCAGGAAGCTGCTGTCAATATTTAAAAGTCTATTTCACATTTTCACCATTACTTATATGGGCGGTATTTTATTCTACGAACAGATCATGCATCGTAACATTGGTTACTGAACTTCAAAAACACAGAAGGACAGAGAGCTAGGTGGATGCAGCACCTCCAAGAATATGATTTTGAAATATGGCACAGAACTCGTCGCTTACAGAACAATGCTGATGTACTGTGAAGGGGGCCATGCGAGCCAATATGCTTTCATTGTGATCGCCAAGAAGGGAAGACTAGGAAGACACCAACTGCTCGGAGAACAAGACTCCAAGAGTTCACAACTGACAATGAACCTTCTCCCTGGAGTGACGAAAATATTGGTTAAGATTAGAGAAAGGACCCTGCTCTTTGGCCAATACTTGAATGGAAGGAAAATGGCCAGCACCCCGAGTGGGCTGAGTTATCTTATCAAAGTACTACAACTAAGGCATACTGGACACAATGGGATTCTCTATCTCTGAAAAATGGTGTGCTGTACCGGAACTGGGGAAGTGCAGATGGCGAAGAAACACATCTATAGCTGGAACTCCCAGAAATTAGCATTCCAGATGTGCTGAAGGAACTTCATAGTTCAGCAGCTGGAGGATAGTTTGGAATTACTAAGACTCTCAACAAAGTTATTTGCGATACTATTGGCTACATTGCAGGGAACATGTCGAGAGGTGGTGCAGAACATGTGATACTTTTACAGCAAGAAAGGACAATTAGAGGACATTGTCATCTTCAGAAGTACATTGTTGGAGCCCCACTCAAGAGGATGGCAGTAGATATTTTGGGTCCCTTGCTATTGACTGAGAGTAAGAATCGGTACCTATTGGTGGCGCAAGACTATATCACCAAGCGGACTGAAGTCAAACCAATACCTAACCAAGAGGCTAGCATGGTGGCCAATGCTTTAGTGGAGCATGTATCCTCAAGGTTTGGAGTACCACTCGAACTTCACTCCGATCAGGGCCGCAACTTTGAAGCCAAGTTATTCCAGGAGGTGACCAAAATTCTGGGAATGAAGAAGACACGGACTACTCCTTTGCATCCTCAGTTGGATGGGATGGTCGAGCGGCTAAACCGTACCTTGGAACAGTATCGGTCCATTTTTGTAGCAGAAAATCAAAAGGATTGGGACCCCAAGGTGCCCATGTTCCTCCTTACATATCGATCAACTATCCATGAAGCCACAAGAGTAATACCTTCGAACATGCTGTTAGGGTGAGAGCTTCGCCTTCTAAGTGATATACTGCTTGGGAGGCCAACAGAAGAAGAGCAGCCTGCTTCGTCGATGGTGTATGCTGATAAACTGCGTCGCAAATTGGGCACAGTCCATGACTTTACTCGGCAACATTTAAGGGTCAACAGCGAACAGATGAAAACTAGGTATGATCGGATGGGACCTGAAGAAACATTTCAAAGGGGCAGCTGATGTGGCTGTATAACCCACAGTGACGAAAAGGAAAAAGGATACTGTCCTAATGGCCTCAGAGTTAAGAGACCTCCATGTGCTCTGTAAGGTTCGTGTTACCTTGAGTCGCGCCACAGCAACCACCTTCACGCCGCAATTATCGTGCGAGCAGCGTAAGCTGATATAGCAGCGGCAAGAGAAAAGAGGTTCGGTGTACATTGTGCTTCTCATGTTACTTTTTAGCGATGTGTAGCAGTGGTCACCTGCACACCGATATCGGGTAACAGAAGAAGTTATCATGGCCTAGAGTACTCCTGTTCGTACTCTAGTTTTCGGTGTGATGCTTGACCCTGATGCGGCACCTTTCCAGGAGGTTTAAGATAAAAGACTTGCCGATAGAATTCGAGACTTTTGAGTAAGGATATGAAAGAGAGCTGCGGTAATAGCAGGAGAGTTTTTGGCTGGCAGGTGCCTGGTGTGAGTTAAAGTGATTGTGACGAGTGGCGAGAAGTATTGGGTTGCGATAAGTGTTCGAGGACGTCCGGCGAGGTTGATTGTGACAGGCTAGTAGAGTGACGAAGGTGTTTTGGGGCTATAAGAGATTCATCGGTGCTCGTGCATTGGGTCCACCACTGTAAGTGATTAGAAAGACTTTCCATGTACAGATAATTTATATAGATTTATTATTTACATTTTATAACCTGTATGTAAATAGTAGTTATTTGTTTTGTTTGACATATATTGAATTGTGATAAATCATTATTGTAAAGATAGTTATAAATAAATTATGTTAGCTTTATTTATTTTCTTTCTTTTATCAAAGATCTTCATCCCCAGACGTACCTATCCCCAAATTGTAACGATATTATGCAAGTCACTAGTATTAAATTCTTAAGTATTTATGTGGATAACAAACTTAACTGAAAAAAAAAACGTATAAAACAATTAAATTCCAAACTAGGTTGAGCTTGTATTGCCCTTCGATGCACACATAACTTGTTTAAATATGAAACAAATAAAATTACATATTACAGTGATTTTCATTCCGTGATGACTTACGAAATCATACATTGGGGCAACTCAAATAATGAAAAAAAAAAAAAAAAAAAAAAAAAAAAAAAAAAAAAAAAAAAAAAAAAAAAAAAAAAAAAAAAAAAAAAAAAAAAAAAAAAAAAAAAAAAAAAAAAAAAAAAAAAAAAAAAAAAAAAAAATCTCGTGTAGAAAAAGGTTTTAAAGATCCTAGGTGGAATAAAGCAGAAATAGTCTTGCAGACCCCTTTTAAAATCACTACAAGTTTTTCCCTTGGTCTGTGAATATATATTTACCTGCAATTAAATTTGTTCTGAAACACAAAGAATATTTAATAACAAACCAAGGGATATATTCCCATAACACAAGAACCAGCAATTTTCTCCATATCCCAGCAAACAAGTTAACTAAACTTCATAACGAATCCAACTATGTATTAACCAAAATTTGAAATAAATTACAATCTGTAATTGAGCTAAAAAAAATTAAAATAACGAAAAATAATATTTCAAATAATTACTCTACGATCGCCACATATTCAATACATATTTAAGATTAATTCTTCTATAAGTTAGAAAGCTTCGTGTTATTTTGTTTGGCAAGGGACAATTTCTGCCGCTTGTGGGCTGGTATTGGTAAGCGATGTAAACCAGAGACGAGGGAAAAGTACATGTTTTCCGTTATCTGTCAGTAGTTTTAGGCTAGGCCAGCCGCCGCACCTAATCCTTGTGGGCATATCGGTCGACAGGCCATCACGCCGACAGGAGTAAGTCTACTCCTACCAGAGAGAGATACGCTCCCTCCAGCCGCATTGGTACAGGCTAACTAACATGAAGTTGGGATCGCTTAACCCCCAAGCGGAACATTACAATGCGCATTAGAACAAATCCCAATAGGGGGAGGCTGGCTGACGAGAAGAACCTGGGGAAACCAATCTTAGGGACTCGCCATCCGTCATAATCTTCTCCCTGAGACCCGACACTCAGCTGTTCCTTCGTTTGAGCCCAGACCAGTCGCGAAGAGAAACTCATCTGGTCACAATAAATAATATTTTTGTAATTATAATTCTAGTCAAAATGTTTTTCAAAAATGCTCACTTAATCGCGAACCATATATACTACCTCACATAGCGCAACTTCAGCCTTACCTGCCCCCTCCCCTCGCCGTGAGAGAATTAACGTAATTGTAGGCACTATCCTAACTTGAGACCCTGAGAAATGTTTCTCTGCAGCAACACGTACAAAATGATTATATGAACGGCATGGAAAGAGACAGTGGCAACTCTAGTGTATCACAGCTGAGTTACGCACATGTAAAGATAAGGTACACTTTGATAAAAATTTTAATTAAAATCATTAATTGTTACAAATATTATGTTTTAGTTACTGTAGTATGCAACCAATGAAACGTAATCAACTGTAAAATTATATATATGATTATTTAATTTGGACTATATGCTATAAGAGCATGACCTGCAATAGATTCATTACTGCACTGTGCTGTCATTTGTGGTCATATTGCTTCATCTGTTATATCGGAATGTAACGTTACAATCTATACACTTTAATTGTTACTTAGGTTACATTGTTGATATAACGAAGTGGCTGGAAACTAACAGATTATCTGAAAGTAAAAAAAAATAATAATAATAAGTAGGGTTTTAAAAATGTTTACTTTATCCTGAACAATCTATAACGTGATTATTTGTGATCTACATGTCCTGTAAGCAGTTCCACTGCAGAGCGATCATTTACTTTGTTGCGAAGGTTCAAAATGTTCCTAACGGCATCCGTGACTCAGCTTCGTCTAAACCATCTCTTGTTGCTAGACACACAGTAGAAGAAATGTGATGAATTAAATTTAAATGTAAGGGAAGTAGCTGAAGAGGCATTACGAAAAATTATTGTCGCCGCAGTTACTTCGGAAGTAGTTTTATAACTTCTGAACTCCTTTGAGCTCGAAAACCGTGAGTTATATTCCAACAAAAACGTTGTGGTTATTTTTACAGTTTCAGTCATGAAACATGTCAGATATTTTGTGCTTTAAGTAATTCTGCATGTGACTCCGTGTTGGAAACGTGACGTAAGACTTCGAACCCTGAACAGTTAAGGGCGGTTTACACGGGTAGAGTAACTAGGCCTAGTAACTAGAGCAAATACTCTCCTGACTACTCTACTATCCTACACTTGGTAGAGTATCCGTCCACACGTGTGGAGTCAATGTGGAAGAGTTGAGGTAAGAAGTGGCTACCAGCAACAATGCGCAATCGTAGTCGTCGTCGGGCTATCAAAAAAATGTTTGAAAAAGTGTGCACAAGCGTTGTTACAAGAGATACAGGAATGTTTGGAAGACCAGAGAACGGAGAAAAGGGCATAGGTGCGGGATTGGTTACATAGGAGGAACACAAGTGGAGCAACTTGACTGCTATTGAGGGAACTAGCTGTTGAGGATGAGAAAGAGTATGCGAAGTGCTTAAGAATGACACCAGAAAGCTTTGAAACGTTATTGGAGTTAATAACACCCAAAGTTCAGGGACAGGACACAGTCATGAGGGAAGCAATATCACCTAGGGTGGTGAAGCTCGAGGTAACACTGCACTACCTAGCTACAGGAAATAGCTACGCATCGCTACAATATTTCGTCAGAATATCCAAGGCTGCGATTGCCAAGTTAATTCCAGAAGTATGTCAAGCTATCACAGATACGCTCAGCGATTATATTAAGGTAAGTGGGAAATACCAAAACAAAACACAATAAAATGTAAAAAATGTAGCATAGAATTTTGTATTTGAGTTATGTACATGAATAACAAAGTACGCATCGAAAATGACAATATATGTAATTTCTTACACGGAAAACAAACATTATGTAACTGTAATACTACACCATATACAAAACTGTCCCACAAACAAACTAATTGTAATCTTGTGAATTTTGCACAACCTGCGTTATTACATCCAAAAGTGGGACCGTGTTGCCAGCTGTCAATTACGTATGTATTCCAAGTTGCTGAAACGTAGGAGAGCATTGCTGGGTGATTATGACGGATGATGGGAGCGTATTGTCACGGAACATTTCCACGAACATAACAGTTTCCGCTTCAGACCACCGCATCTTGTCTCAACACCGCAATAACTATAGCTCGTCAACTGTACTCTCCCAGACTGCACACGTCCATACTTGTATATTAACTGGGTGAGTGCGCTGCCAAGTGAAAAATGCAGTGGTGGGGGAAGGCAAGTGGGCGAGTAGCTATCCACATGTGCTATCTCCTCTGCTCTCCCACCTACTATCTTCAGTACTATCTCAAGTACTATTCTACACCATCCACACGAGCATAATAGCCCGATTTTCTTACTTGCCCCAGCTACTAGGCCTAGTTACTCTACCCGTGTAAACCGCCCTTTACACTATTGTTACCTACCTTTATCTTGGAGAATACTTGGGAGTGTAAACAGAGGAACTCGCAGCAGGATGAGCGAAGTGGAGCCATAGCGATTGTATCAGAGACAGCGTACATAATATTTGTTTAGTTATTAATTATTTAACCTTAATTTTATCATAAATGAAATTTGCGAACTAGTTGTTTGTGATACAAAACATAGGCTCCCCAAAATTCAATTTAAGTAAAAGGTAAGATAACAATCATTATTTTGATCTCTGTTATAATTTGCTGAATCCCCATCCCCAACTATCAACTCCAAAATGCATGCTCCCTTAGAAAAATATTGTTGCGCCGCCCACGTCAGTGATAAAATCTGGCAGGAAACGTTTAGTAATTGTTTTTGTTTTAAACACACAATACCACAAACAAGTTACAAAAATAAGGAAGGTAAGAACAAGTTTCCTATATCAAATTGCTCGTCTCTTACCCCTGTACAATGCTGCAACACTTAATAATTTGCATTCTGTATGGTATATCCATATGTAGCTACATATACCTTAATATACACACACTTGTGTGTGTTGTGTGTGTTTGTTGAGAGAGATATGAACTTGTGAATCTAACATTCACTTCGGTTTTCAAAAATTGTAACAAATGTTTGTTTGCGCTATACGAATAACATTAGGGAAGCTAAAATCCAGAAAACCCGTTGCATTGTTTCTTTTTGTACCCAAAATCACCCAATCATTCTTGGACAGGATATGTATCAGTGGACATGTGCTGGTTATCGAATTTGTTTAAAAAAAAATACTTTTTCCAGGTAACATGATGTGAAGGAGAGGGAGTATGAAATAGTTCTCGTCAAGAAAACTAAGATAGACTATTTGCAGCTGTACTGTGATATGTATGCAAAACTACAATTTCGTCCAGAAAACGTAATTTTGTCACGGATAACGCCATCGCATATATAACCTTGCGACTAGGCTTAACAGCGCATACAGTCACAATGAAAGACATGTGCTGATACGTATCACACACTCTCACACTAGTTCGCTAGTATGAAACAATGTAAAAACATTCTTCATGCAATACGGCCTGCCCGCGCTACTGTAGCATTTAGATCCTGTGCTCCATTATACTCCTTTAATTTTTTTTTTAAATGCAAAATTCAGCTAAGCAACTACTCTAAATACCTGTTTTAAAAATTAGCATCGTCGTTATTACAGCTCAAGCGGTTAAAGGAAATAGGAGGTCATACACAAATTTGTTCAAATAAACTTCTACCGTTGTTTTATAGTATCCTGTGAAACGCTGGAATTATTTTATTCTCGAGTCAGAAACAAACATACATATTTACACAGTTACAAACAGTTACAAACAGTTACAAAAATGACACAACCTTAGACAACTTTCACTGCATTTTCCGATGTCTGATGCAGGTAATCCTCTGTGCACAAGGCTAGACGCAGTCAACTCTGGAGCATGCGTCTGACAGTCTTAACTGCTCTGCAGCCACACTTGACATCCTCTAATTTAGTGTAACTAGCGGTGCTAACTAGTGAGGTCGTCATAAACAGTTATTTTTAAAAATAATAGTTAAAATGTTACGAAACACTTCTAAATAATACATTGCAATCAATGTCGAGTAACACGCGAATATTTTACATAACGTAGATAATGCCGTAGCATATATTTGCTTTATGTGTTACGTGCATCGTCCTCACACATCCAGCCTTCTCGCCTGAAGATAAAGACACTCAAGACTGAAATCGAGCTACAAAATTTTCCCCCTCTCTACTCATTTTTAACGCAAAAAAAAAAAATAACTTTCAAGTCCTGCCCAATCTCCCATGTTGGCATACCCGCGGGCAGTCTCCTCGTGTCACGATGAAACTCTCGCGTTGCGAACAAGACACCCGAGGAGGGGAAGGGGGCGTGGAGGCAGGGTTGGCGCAGCCATGTCATTTCTATCTTCGACAAAGTTCCATAATTCATGAATCGGGTATTGATCTCCGTCCCCGCTCTCCTGCTCTCCTGCCACGCCAACGCCGTGGAAGCTCAGTGTAAAGGGGGGCATGGAAGCTGTGCTCCGGGGTTAAAGGGGAGGGGGAAGGACGGAGGGGCGGATGTTACGTCGAAGAGTTGCCCTGTGCCGATGACTGGGTCGATGTTGCAATACTGCCCCCTCCCCTTCACCCCTCCTTTTTTCGTCTCCCACCTCCTCCCACTGACCACTTTTATCCTCGAGTCCTTGATTTCCGGTGAACCGCACCAACCAGAGTGGATTGCATACTGACTCTCAGTGACGGTGGTCAGGGTTGCCGATATGCTCTCCCCAAATACTCTTAAGTAACGCACGTACAATGGCCGTAGTGGATATCTTAGTTTAGGGAAGCGTAGGCTTAAAATCTAAAGGCATACAAAGCCTTCCATATTACAGTAGTAAAATTACAATCACCAATTAAAGTGTAATACTAATAAATAATGGTTTGATTTAATTATCTCTTATACATATTCTCATTTATTGTTTCAAACTACAGATCCATAACAGACATCGCTGTGATTTTAAACCATGATAATAGATACAAACTGTGAATACAGGTAAAGTCTCGTTTTGTTTACTCACATCCATTGAATAGAGAGGGCTATCTCTGCAGTCGTTGGTAAGCACATAAAAATAGAACTCGAAATCGCCTGCGTCCAGCCACATAAACTATCTTACCACTAAATCACGATGGGCACTAGGTATTTCTCTTTTTTTATTTTTATTAAAATTTTGATATCGTTACAGTGTACATAGAAACAAATATGATGGTTAACTTTATTTTCTTTTGATAATTATTTTTAATTACTTTTAACCTGTAATATTGGTTAAAAACAGTGACAAAAGGCAGCTGTATTTCAGAAGAGAGTAAATCACTTCGCGAACATCAAATAATTCTGATAACTGTCATGTACCTGTAGAGATATTTACGTCCTTTTCAATTACAAAACGTACTTACCTTAAAACAAGATTTCGCTATTGATATCGAAGGACAAATAATCTTCCGGAATTATTAGGACAAACGTTTGGTTGTACTAAGTTCACATGTTAATTTACCCTGCATTTATATTTTAAATCATGCTGTGGTTGAGTCTGTTCAGTGTGAATGTAGAAATATCTCAAGGAGAATTTTCTCGTGCGTTTTACTGCGTACTTTATAAATTTGTGATAAAATATTATCAATATTATTTTCTTATTATTTTTTCCGCCGTACATAGATTTATTTTAATGCTATTTGTGTCGCTAGGTTAGTTTTTGACCAGTCTACTTAATTAGCAGACATAAAACTGCATTGTAACGAGCCAGTAGACAGGTGCATTGAAAACAGCGCTATAAAACAGCTTCCATAGTGGGGGAACTTATATGGCCGCAATGTGAAAACTTTATATATATATATATATATATATATATATATATATATATATATATATATATATATATATATATATATATATACTAGCAGTCCCCCGCGGCTTTGCTCGCGAGTATTATTCGTAACTGATAATATTTACTTTAATTGAAAAACCTCTTAGTACACACGATTGGTACTTCAGTCATCAAGTGTTAGAATGTCCAAGCGGCTAGTTGAACTAATTCTGCAGAAGGCGAAAAGCAGTCTTAAGTTTGTCCCTGCCACTAACAGCGACTTCGCCTGGGCCTTATTTATAGCCCTGCCAATTTGACGTTGTGGGGTAATTACAGACACCTAAGGTAAGAGGTTAATCGAATGAAAAACATCTGTTTACCCTGTGCACAACCATTAGTGACGGTGCCCTCAATTATATATTTTCAAAATATTCACTTTAACTTTATTGACATTACAAAGTTTCAGAGAGTTAAGGTTTCGCGGAAACGTATTTGGTGCCCCAAACCTGAGATAAGTGAGATGATATATCGTCGGTTTACTGCCAAAAGTGACAATGTCAAAATGAGATAAAATTATAAAAATGCTAGGAATATGTATATGTTGTTCACGAACAATTTCCCA
>PNEQ01064756.1:0-21283 GCA_003012365.1 Medauroidea extradentata | reverse complement strand
GGAAAATTAAAGTACAAAATTACAGGAAGAGAAATATTGGAGAAAAGTTACAGACAGATAACATCTAGGATCGCTGTAACTCCTCCAAGGACGAGACACTGAACTTCCTTGTGTCAGTTTGTATTACTACACGTCCGTCAACAGTCCATACGTTCTTCAGCCCATACTTAGTAATAGCAGCTTGAAGAACTTTAATTCTTTCTGCTGTGAGGTCTTCGCTTGGCCATAAAAACGGCGTTCCTCTGACGGTAGGAGACGAACTTTAAAATGATTGGCCTCGGCCTACCTCCATTTTCATTTCTACGTCCAACTCGATGGCTGCGATCGATGTCGTTGATAGATATATCAGGCAGGTTGAGCTTGTTGTGTATGATGTCGATGGCAAGCAAGTCGGTGTTTTCCTGCGCCCGCTCAGCAACACCAGAAATCCTGAGGCTGGAGCGTCGCTGGTATTGCTCCAGATCGTCCTTCGCACGGACAAGGTCGCATTTCACTTGCTGCAGCTCACTGTCCCTAGCTTCCAGCTCCTTTCGTAGAGTCTTTGTCTCTTCAACGTTAAAGTCTAGGGTGTCCTTAAGTTCTGCGAGAACTGCTTGCGTGACAGCTGTGTGATGAAAAACATTTATAATACAGTACTGGAAGACAATAATGCTAGAAATGCTTTTATAATCATTCACTTTTGAAAACATAAACTCGTGTTAAAGGCACGGTCTACCTCAATTTTCATCAACATTTTTTTATTTTTTATTAGTACCACATATTTTTTTCTTATTTTAGATACAAAATGTGACTAAATTTGGCTCTTATGAAATTTTTTTATCACTCATAGTTTTCGCGTAATGGCTTATTAAAGTTATATTTTGCATGTTTCTGTTTTAACGACCACACGAAAACCAATTGATATATCAAACTGAAAAAAATCACAGTGGATAAAGACATTGCAGGCTACAATGTGATGCTCATACAAATAAAGAATAAAAATTATTTGTATTTAAAAAAAATGCCGAAACTGAAAATAAAAATTTAAAAAAATTCAACAATTTTTTTAAAACTACAAATTATTTTTATTCTTTATTTCTAAGAGCATGACATTGTAGCCAGTAATATCTTCATCCACTGCGATTTTTTTGAGTTTGGTATATCAGTTGGTTTTCGTGTGATCGTTAAAACGGAAACATGCAAAATATGACTTTAACAAGCCATTACGCGAAAGCTATGAGAAATAAAAAAATTTCACAAGAGCCAAATTTAGTCACATTTTGTGTCTAAAATAAGAAAAAATATCTGGTACAAATTAATCATGAAAAAAGGTGATGAAAATTGAGGTAGACCGCACCCTTAACTAGCAAATGTACAACCTCAAATATTCTGGTTGACTTTATATGTAAGAATATAGTGAAACCCAATGATGTGGAGTTGATTTGACAAAATTCAATTATAGATGTTACAGGTAGTTCCTCTTAACCTATGGCAGATCTATAGACAATATTTGCTGTTTGTCAACATAGTCCAAGAGTGTTAGGAGTTTCTGAATTCAAAAAATATTAAGTTAAACTAAAATCGTTTTATACTCATTGCAAGATTTAAAAAAATAGAACTTACATCTTCTTATACAAGTACTTCATTCAAGTGACTAAACTTCAGATAATTGGCAATAAAGTTTCAGAATTTCCCACTGTATTGTCTGCAGTAGAATATGCTGCAAGATAAAATATTAAGCCTCTACATAAAAGGAACATGTGTATGCGATAATGCCTTTGTTCATACGTCACATGTACTTTACTGCATATACCAACAATTTTTTGTATGCAGAATTTTTTGTGTTTGACTGCCAACCTTAATAAGTGAAACCTTTAGAAATGTTAACAAATTTATGTATCCGCAAGAATTCTGTTTTGAACAGGTTTTATTTTATATATTACAAAGACAGTAAAATCATACTCCAGTTGTTTAGTGTGCAAACAACAAAATGCTGTGTGAGGTTAATTAATAAAACTATCTAATTAGACCTCTGTATAAGATGATTTAGACGAAACTGATAGGCCTACAAATTGTATCTGCACATATAGGAATCAAAATTATGTAAACTTAAATGTAAATGCAATGTTTAAATTTTTTGGTTTATGTGTAGTAAATAAGTTTAAGTACATGTGAACAATATATTTTGTTGTATCCTGAATCTATGTAAAACTTATCAAACGTTTCATGCTTTGATAGCTGCAAGATAGCCTATCTTATGTGTAATCATAAAATGTAATTATTTATTGTAGATTGTTTAACCTTCAATTATTAGTTTCGTCTTTAATGATATGTATTGTAATAACATTGACACACTCCGTGTCCCCAATTAGGGATCCAACGGAGGACGCCAAAATAAATAAAAACTGGAAAACAATTTCAAGTTTCTTAGATATTATTCAAAGTTACATAAGTACTTGGAAAAACTACTTGTGCAGTAACTTTATAAAAACAGCACATACTGTAAATATAAAAATTTCCTGGATTGTCCAGCATAAGGTGGCCGTCTGGGTCCGCGACTAAATGTGATACAGACGTCCGACTCTTACCGCTTTACACAAAAATTACTAATGAAATCGTAGATTTCTCTTCGTACAAATAGGAAAGAAGCATCATTTTAGCCGTGTATATCAATATTAAGCCCTTAATGAGGTTATGAATACATTATTTCGACCGATGAAAAGTTCCCAAATGGCCACTTTGACACCTGATTTTAACATAGTTGAAACACCTGTGTGGGATTCTGGCGTGTATAGGCGGGTGGCTGGAACTTTGGTCTGTAAAATTAAACTATAAAATAACAGGGTCATCGCTTTAAACTTTTTCAAGCAAGCTTTCTCCCGCACGTCTGCGCGGCGCTGTGCTGTTGCCGTAAGGTGCCGCCCTCTTGTCGCTTAGGCGCGGCTGAGATGAAGGAAAGACGGAAGAGAAGGGGACGCGAAGGTTTGGATTGATACGCGGGTAGAAGGCTGGCTGGCAAGCGGGAAGAGGAGTAAGACAACCAGTAAGGGAGGGAGAAAAAAGTGTCTAGTCTTCCTCAACCCTCCTTGACCTGCCTGGCCTAGTCGAGAGGTGGGGAAACATTTTGACGCGTTCCTTATACACACCCCGTGCGTATTCTTTTCTAAATACATTCGATTGTATTTTTTAAACCAGTGATTGTAAACAATCAACCGCTTCATCAGACTGTCACAATAATTACCACTGCCACAAAATGACCAGAAAAATTTCTCTACCCAATGACTGTACAATTTCTGGAAAAAGAATTTTTGATGTAGCCCTTTTGTTCAGTGAAATTAAACGCATAAGTCATCATGTTGGTATGTTTGAATGTTCGTTTGCAAATCTGAAACTTATTAAAGAAGAAAGCAACGGTTTTTATTGTGTTTACCATTTCCAGTGTAATATGTGCTGATTTAAAGACACATTGCATCCAGAAAACCCGAATCAGAAGATACATTTCATGATCATCAATACAGCATGTGTGAGCAGCATGATAATGACTGGTCAAAGTTTTTCTGCACGGAGAGATATCTCTGCCTCCTTGGATATACTTTGCATGTCTAAAGACACCTTCAACAGACATTCGACAAAACTGGCTTCAGTAATACGTGACATTGCTTGGTCGAAAATGAAAGAGGCTGCGAAAGAAGAATCCGAACTCGCTTTACCAGCTGGTGATGTCGACGCTGATGGAATTCTTTCATAACAGTTGCAACAAATGGTGCATGGAGTAAGAGATCCTACAGAACGAACTACAATGCTCTATCTGGTGTGGTAAGTAAAATGTTTTTTTTTTTTTTTTTTTTTTTCGCTACCAGCTGCCAGGATAGCAAAATATGGAATATGAAACCTTCATTCAGAACACATACATATTTTCACAGAATGTTTCTGGAATGCATGGATGTAGGACCTACTTCGTAGGCGCATATCTCACGAAAATATTGCGGGTAAACATGACTTACACCTAAAATCCATCCGAAGGTAATTTCGCCCCTTTCAGATATTGAAAGTTAATTGCACATGTTTTGTAAAACGTATGTACAAAAGCAACCACGGGACTCATGGAAACGATTAAATTGACATGATTCCATATGCTATGTAAATATAAACACTAACAACGTAATTATTTGTAAGCAGATCGGGGATACAGCCCTTATTTTGCGAGGAATGAAAAGGGTTTGCGCCAATAGTTAATCAGCATTTACGTGGCATGTTATTAAGAATATCATAAAATAAGATTAAAATGTCTGTACTATCCTTTCCCTAACCACAATCATTGCCGAAGATTTCTTCATATCGTAAAGGTTGCAACCTCCAAACAAAATTTTATAATCATCACACAACCCGATCTATGTCCATTTAATCGTTTACCAGAGTCTACAGTTACGTCGTTCATACATTTATCAAAACGTGCCACTAACCGGGGGCTACGCATGAAAGGGACGTAGTGTCATCGGGATGAACTTTAAGGGGATAAGTCGTATAAATATATGCATTTAAATACATACGTACCTACATATTTTTTGTGAGGAACACGCCTGCAAAGAATGT
Source organism: Medauroidea extradentata (assembly GCA_003012365.1). Taxonomy (NCBI): domain Eukaryota; kingdom Metazoa; phylum Arthropoda; class Insecta; order Phasmatodea; family Phasmatidae; genus Medauroidea; species Medauroidea extradentata. The sequence goes on along the minus strand of PNEQ01064756.1, from coordinate 16,711 downwards.
CCACGTATTCAAGAAACATTCTGTTTGCACACTTACACTGTAATTTGCTTGAAATGTTTAGTAAATCGTCAATATTTTACCTGTAATGCCAGAATAACCTTTCATTTGCGAATAAATTTCTGGCCTTTTTTTTTTGTATATCTTCCAATAGTGTTGTACTGTGTAAAATATACCGTAGGGTGTAAGTCTATACGTTTAGTAACAAAAATAACAAATTTAGTATTTGTGTAATTTCTTCCTAGACATGTATTGTCGGTATACGTACCGGGAAGGTTGTATTTGTCAGTGTCAGAAACAGGTACTGCTCCATTTGTGCTACAAAAAAAAAAAAACAGAACCTGCTCGCAAACATGTGTGATTTCGCAACTGAGACAAAGCGTTATTAGCTATGGAAGCCAATATTATTTTAGAACTAAGGTTTCAAGAACAGTATTTCTGTGCATGGTCTGAGATACAACTGTCTTATAGGTGTGTAAGAACAGTTTGAGATGATACCGAACGTAATACTAATTTTCGACATGGCCTTCAAATTATACATGTGACAAGGTAGTTATTTCACCATAGAAGGCCTAATATATGTTCTATATATTGTACACTAGCGCATAGTTGCAACTCAGAATGCCGTAGTTCGTTTGCACTCAATAATAACATATAGTTTTATAAAACATACATTTTTGTTTAATTTTAGTCGCTTCGATTGAGAGTTCCTGTTACGGGTTTTGTCGACCATTGTTTTTCTTCATACTGAAGTTGTTGCTGTAAATTAATAGTATTATGATATTTTAATGAAATAACTAAACTTTCATTAACAATATACTTTCTTAAAGCCATATTGAGATACATTTTCTTGACTTGTGGGTGTGAGCCGCGTCTTCAGGCGCGGCTCACACCAAGCCAAGAAAATGCAGACAACAGCCGCGAAAGCTATGCGATCTATTTCATATTGAGACAGCCCAAAGGTAATGTATGTAAGTTGGTTTATCAACTTCAAGCGAGCGAAAGTGTTTAAGGTTTCAGAATTATTGTGAATTCGATGTGTACTGTTTATTTTGAGTATATTTAGCCTATATTTCACTGCCGATGTACGTTGAGGTGGCCGCCTGCAAAAGTCGCGCTTGGAAAACAACTAAATAGCTCTTACACTACAAATCAGATTTCAAAGTTAGGGTCACCGTCAAGATCATCCAAATGCAAGTCTATCATAAAATGACTGACGTCTAACCAAGTGACATAATTTCAGAAATGTATAATTAATAATACCTGTACATTTCGCATCACGATTCCTGCTCCAGGCCACAAACTATATCCATTAATATGTCTAAGCCATTAAAATTCACTTGTTATCGAAATTATTTGTTTGTATGTTAACCAGTAACAGACGTGTCTTTGTATGTATCGAGGTGTGTCTAATTACGTCACATGCTTGATAAAATATGCACATTTTTTTAAATCACTGCCCGTTTTATCATGCACTGGTTATTTTTAGGAGATGGAGACAGCAGCACCATGCAACAGTTAATTAAATGTAAACCATATGACCCAAACTATCACATCCAAAAAATAGAGTGTACAAACCTTATCCTAAGAAACTACCTATGCCGACTGCAACAGATAGCTTCTAAAGTCACAAATGAAGTTGGTCCATGTATGCCATTAGAAATTCGAAAAATTGTTTCGGACAGAATTTGCAGCCTTAAGACGATTCCAATTGTTATGATTTCGTATGAATGTGTTGCACCTGTTTTACGAGCATATTTGTAAGTTGTGTGTGCATTTACATGTGTTTAACTTTACAGTAACTATTTACAACATTTCCACTAATTTACCGTATTTTACTAATGCAATATCATGATTCGTATTTATCTCAGTTCCATTAATAAAGTATACTTGCGATCCCAAATGGAGCAAGAAGCATATACGGTTTGCAATGTAAAACAAGTTTGTAAATTTATAAATTGTTTAGGCCTAGCAGCACTGTTTCCACTGATGTTGAGTGTAACTATACACTTACAATGTTTGTATGTTTTACTGTGTTTTAAACTGAAAACACAATTAAAATTTTCGAAATCAAAAAGATGGGACTTATATACAATGCTGTTGTGTCACCACATGCAATGTATTAGTACAGTAATAAGTACTTACATGATGTTTTTCATGATGTATTATGTATATATTTTATATACCAGATTTCTGTGATAAAAATGTCATATCGTTTGTGCTAAGTTACTAATGTTGCTATGTTGTGCGAATAATAAACAATGATATCCCTTGTATTTTAATCATACTGTGTTTATTTTTCATGTTGATGCAAACCGTACGTTGTGGCCCCGTCGGTACATCCGTCACTTAATTGTAATGTTTTGTTGAAAAGTGCAAGTGTAATATTCTCATTAGCTTATTGTGTGCAGCACTACACATCCACTGTGGTGATTTCCTTTACACGAATAAGTTCTAATGAATATGTTTCTATGACTAACATATCTCAGAAATACATCAGTCAGATAACCAATATGTTCACCACACAACATGAAGCCGGCTATCAATATTACATCCAGAGAAGTACAAAGTTTTAATGCGCGAATAATCTTACAACTTGGGAGAAAAAAAGAAAGGCTTTTACAGCGAATCATAGTGTTTCAAGTCATATAAGCAGTTGACACTGATTTTTACTAACAAAAAAATCTCAAATTATATTGTTCGTCATTATTCAAACTAAACGAAAATTCGTTGCCATCATCAATTTGAGAGTAAGTCTGGATCAATCAGTCTAGGCTATGGAAAGGTTGGAGTGTAGCTCGTGAGCTCTGATCCCAACAGTATTTGGGCTGGAAAATCCCTGGCCGAGTATAAAGTGCCAGTCCTACTGCGAGCGTCTTGAACACAACACTCCTCTCACCACAAACACCCGCTGGGAAGGGACAGGTCATCTGGATTTCTGCGAAAACTGGAAGGAGAAGGGCCAGACGATGCGAAGAGGGGAGGGCGATGAAGCGAAGGGACGAGAAAAGGAACGAGGAGCAGCATTTAATTCAGAGAGCTGCCACAGACAATCACTGGGTTTCAGAAAGAGAGAAGCCGTAAGACGAAATACGGCGGCCACCAGACGGCCACCTTAAGAAGTATACAATTGGTTCAAAAGTGTTTGTAAATTTCACTACAATATTACTTTAACTAAACAATGAATTTACTGTACTATATTTCACACTTACTACAATAACACAGAAAGTATCGGGATCTTCACATTGTGACAAAATTAATAATCATATTTATTACATGATAGAGAGAAGTACAAGTACGTAGTCGGATACTTGGCCACATATACACATTAAAGGATAGTATATTTTCTTCGGTGGTTGAGACGTTTAGTTTAAGAAAATTGTTTCATCCTTTGAAGTGTGTGTGCCTGTCTACAAGTACTGTATCAGACTGTACTTGTACTTCTGTCTCTCATGTCATATTGGTGGTTTATTTGTCGCCATTTTTTGATCTTACGTTTGTAATTTGTAATTCCTTTCTGAAATGCAATAACTTATCATTGTGTACACACAATTTAAAAAGAAATTCACTGTATGTATTATGGATATACACCATTAGGAAGGTAAGTTAAACACTGGAAATTACATTTTCCAATTCGCAGAAATACTCGTAAGCGTGGAATCATAAAGGTTGGAAGAGGTCACTAGGCTATCAGTGTAAACAAAAGACAGCACAGATACTTAGAGACTGGTATTGTTAATAGAACATACAAATAATGCACATTTCTTTGCTGAAATGTGCATTGCGACGTTTTGCTGCTTAAAGCGGCAAAGTGTTGCGGTACATGCTTCATGTAAAATTATGTGCAGTCATCTAGAATTTGTGTGTGACAAGTACCAGTCTGTAAGTAGGCAGCTATGGGGAAGTTTTGATTAACTACATCAACAATACTATCGCGAACCTTAAATTAAAATAATCTTTAAAACATAATGTTTTGAAAATGGATGTTGTAATTAGTTAAAAGTCCTAGGTAAGTGTGCAGTAATATCAGAACCTTTGTGGGTCAGGGTGGAGGTTGATGCAGCAGTCGTTAGATTCCTGGCAAAGTTAATTCCAGATTTTATATGTGGTAATCGAGTTGGACTATGCCGCTGTTGGCAGTTTTTCTCTAGAATATCTCGTAATACTTTGTAATTCCATTCTTGCGTTTCTTCTTTTTCACCTCGCTGCACCCTCATCAGCTCTCAAGGCCTTGATGTTAGAATAAGAGATGCACAAATTTCTCACCGTAACCATTGTATTAACTTGTGTGAGATGGCCATGAAGCTTTAGTTAATTTTAATTGCCCTTGTGATAGCTTAACCGTTTTGCTGTGGAGTGTGTGACTGTAATGTCTACAGATCATGTGTTCCTGAAGTACATAACGTATTTGCAGAAATTACTGTACTGTAGCATGGTCCAGGGCTGCCCCCGATTTAATTTAACATGTTAATAATCTACAGTATGTGTGATTAATATATTTTTGTTGCCACTTATAATAACGTAATAATATGCATAATAGTAGTCTTTCCAACAATGGTATCTGAAAAGTTGTGTAAGTACTAATTGTAATATTTTTGGTTAAAAGAAAGCACGTCAGTGAAAATTTATTCATATTTAACGTAATTAATTTTCAGTAACTGTGAACTAGTGTTATTTAAAATTTTAATGCTCTTATTTAGCTGTAAATTATTTTTCAATATTTTATTTTGGCAAAAATATTCTATAAATTTTATGTAACAAAATTTTATGTTCTATGTTAAAGCTTGGAGTGTGAGGACAGAGATACTGAGCTAACTTTTCCAAAAAAACTGTTATACTTCAGTGCAAGACCGGCCTCTAAAAATAACCGTGAAGAAAATAAAAATAGAATAACGGACTGTTTCTGATTGGCGGTATGAAATTTTAATTTAATGTTTATTTCACTTAGAAACTAAATTATTGCTTAATATAATTATATGAAATTGGTATGAAAACTCAACTGTTCATGTTTGTAGCTATACTCCATATAATATACAAGTTTGGATAAATTTGACAGCAACTTATAGGCAATAATTAGTAATATTTTGTTATTTGTGTCACTACACAAGACAAACTTTGCGATACGAATTCTGAAGTGGACATCTCGGCTTTATTTTAGAACTAAAAATGTCTTGCATTGTGCGATAAATTACAAAATACTAAACATTATTTGCCACGTGTAATTTATCCAAACTTACGTGAAACCAAGTATACGTCCAAATATTACCATTAAATAATTTTTTGTTAATTGCGAAATATTTAATATTTTTAAAATTGTTTACCTTAATGGTCGCGACTGGCACCAGTGACAGGCAATGCCGGTAACTTACCAGCAATGGCAGGTTTGTTGTCGGCAAGATGGGAGTGACAAGGGATTTTATGCTCTGAGTATGCTTCCCTCCCCTCCCCCGCCCCTTTCAGACAGCTCTAAGCGTGCGTCTCCCCCCCCCCCCACGGAGTCTAATTTCTGGAATAATGTATTGAGACTAGAATGTTGCAACGTTTGGTAATTAATCCCAAAATTTAAAATTCCACCATTTCCTTTGCGCTGAGATAGCTGGGACGTGTGGCAAAGATGAACGCGCTACAGTATAGAGGAATATAATGTTAAGCTCAAGGCAAAATTGAGTCATTGTTTTCTCAGTGTGTGCATTGGTGCTCTTGGAAAAAGTATATCTGCTTGGACATCTCTTTAGAAAATGTTTATGAAGTATTGTAATTAAATAAAGTTGCTGTTAGGTGTTTACAAATGTAAAAGAGTTTAATGTGTTTAATACTATTGACCAATAAAAGTAATTTGTTTTATACTCTAGTCAGTACACCCACTGCACCACTAAAGATGTCCAACATGGCATCTATAGAAACGTTAAAGTTGGGAGGCATAAAAGCTGAATCTCATTACAAAGTACTTAAATTTGTGTTATTTTCTGTTATAAAGTACCTACGTCTACACAAATCTCTACAAAGTTTGCAGTTCAATGCCATGATCCATCATTTCTACTACTTTTGTGGTAATTATTTTTATTCCTTCACATGAGCAGATATTGAAAAACTGTTGCACTTTTGTTGAAAATTCTTTTTACTGTGCATTTAACTTTTAAACAAAAAATTTTATGGATTTGGCTAATTAGTTCATTTATGAGAGTTCCCTTAATAGCATAATTAGCAGAAACTGTTATGTATTTTCTCTTGAAATAATTATTTAACGTAATATACACTGTTTTAAAGAAATCTGTGCTTCAGTTTTTCGACATATGCTCTTGTTTAGGTTTAAAAAATAATTATCATAAAAGAAGAGGAAATTATGTATCATGGCCTTTAACAATTCAGTACAAAGTCTGTTCAATATAAATTGTAAAATCTCAAATTAACTTCTTGTAATTCATAATAAGATTTCAATGTGAAAAATTCAAATTATTCCACAGTTTGTCCTTACTGTTCCAGCTGTGACAAAGTTACTTCATACTCTTCTTAGTGAATTCTTTTTTACTGCTCATATTTTGACAAACATATGTTTTTAACAAATTTCTTCAATAATATTCCCAGATGTAATGTACCACATATCCTATGATGTGTTTTGTTGTTGTTGTGAAAGTGTGATAAGTGTATAAAATGGTGTACAAATTTTGACACAGTGACAAAGCCTTGGTATAGGTACCGTACCTCCTCACTCCTTACCAAGGGTGCCAACCTTGCCACGACTTCGCCAACTCCAAAAGGACCCACAGAAACAAAAATAAAGCAAAACAAGCAACACAACAAGGTGTAGATTAAATTCAATAAATCGAAATCCAGTTTGGAAATTTAAGCCTGTTTTAATAAAAAAAAATTTAGTGGTTTGAAGACAAACAAAATTACTGTAAAATAACTGAAATTCGCTGAATGAGTAAAATAACTGAAAATTGCATAAATGGAATGTAAACTCAAATGCATCCAACACTTTTCCAACTGCCAACATCAATGACTGCATATGTGACCCAAATAAATCACACATAGGGTATATACAATGTAACAATTGGCGAATGTTTGAAAGTGTTCTTGTGGTATTGTTGCAATACTAGGGTTCTAAGTTGGTTTAATGTTTTATTAATACACACCAAATCACATCAAAACAACATTTAACATCTTCTCAAAACATCTAAAACGTGTTTTCATCATTGCCCTTGGCTTTGCTCAAATTTGATTTCGAAGAACAAAAGTTCGTTAGTCTCAGGGGTGTGTAGGCAAAATTTAGAAAAGTAAACATATTAACTCCAAAAGTGTAATTACAGTTTCTGTCCAAATTGCAAAAATAAACAAAACTTGTTCCAATAATTAAGGCGTAGTTAATGTATTACATAAGGTACTTGAATTTAATTCTAGCTTCAGTGTATGGAAATAAACTGAGCCACGCAAGATGGCGGCGTCTCACCGACGTCCCTCATAGCGACTCGGCGTCTTTCAATCTTAAATACATAAAAATAGCTAAAATTACGTAGGGCTCAGGCCTCTTCTTAATTGCCTGGCCTACAAAAGACATAAACTGTCTTCTGGAGCATAATAAATGCTTATTATTATGTTGGAGTCAGTTTTACTCAACCTGACGGACGAGGGCACGCAAAAGGCGTCAACTCGCTCCGAAGTCAAGGACCAGAAGTAATTTAAACTTTCAACAACGATCGTTCCGAACGATTAACGTCCGAAGAACGAGCGCTTAACAGAAAATTCAAAATACATGAAACTTAAAACTAACTTATTACATATAAAACTTATACAAAAAATTCATAAATTTAAAATAAAAATTACTGAAATATAATACATATTAAGGATGCATTTCCTAGTTATAATAGAAACGTAAAATAATAACAAACTAAACAAGGAAACTACTACTCAGGAAAGGGCCATGTTAGATAAATTTAGAAATTTTAACTAAAAGCATAAAATGAACAAACATTAAATAAAAGTGAAAATAATGATATTAAGTTAAAATCAATAATATTATGAATAATAATATTATAAAATTAGTGAAAATAATAATTATTCATAACAATATGTGTAATATGCTACAGATTTGCCCCTCCTGGTGGTTAAATTAATTTCAGTCAGCGACTAACCTAAACTAAACTCAGCATCATAGAAAAAATCGCAATACATAAAACACATTACATAAAATGTAAATATTGACACATGGTAAATCATCAATCAGTCTTTCCAACTTAAAGTGGTTGTCTTTTCTCTCTACCAATTCATAAAATTGTCTTTCAATAAAATATTAACTCAATGTTGAAAAGAACATTAGTTAATACACTTAAAACAATTCATTCAATCAGTGTTATTTCATCAAAATAAACTTGAAAATAAAACATATTATAACACAAAATGTGTATGCGTTCAGTTCGTAACTAAGTGTGAGCAAGGTTAGTTTGGTGACACTGCAGGCTGTCGAGTCACGTGGCTGGCAAAGCCAATCACCCCCGACCATGACGTCTGAGAAGCTTGGAGGGTTGGAACGTCCGTTAGTCCACGCGCACTGCAATGGTGGCTCTCAGTCCGCGTCGGGAAACAACAAATTCTCCAGGAATTCGTACACGTTCCGTCGTCTTTTCCACTGTGCTGCTCTAGATCACGTCGCTACTGGAACACCGATGTGAATACATCGCCTGTGCTGGTCTCTTCAATCAACACGCGTGCGTCGCTTGGAGTCAAACGTCTGTATTGCTCACATTCTACACACATAAAATTACACTGAGAAAATAGGTTACTGACATTTTGTACTTATCAGAAACGTTCAAATATATCAAAACATCTGGTAACACGTTTCACTTAAAAAGCGTCTGGGTTAAAATCATTAATTACACGTCTTACAATAACGAAAGTTCGTATAATCTCCATCTTGAACTCTTGTAACTGTCTGTTACACGAAACATCAAGACTGCATTTCACTAAAATATGTTTCTTGGGCGTGAACACGAATGTCTTTTACCTTCTCTTCTTTTCTTTAAAAAAAAAATTAAGTCAAATATGCAAGCACAAATCCGGCATTTGACCTAAACCAGCATAAAACTTTAAAATTCATCAAATATGTACAAATATTAAAATAGTTAAATATCAGTAAAATAAATATTCTGCCAAATAAATTAACTTGTAGAATCAATTTCGGATAGAATAATTCATTAATAACTATATTACTCATGTAACAACATACTCGTTGATTAACACACTCTAATGGGAAATATTGTGAGTGTGTTTTGATCGCCTCGAAATCCCTAATCAACTAGTCAAAGATTAGATGATCCAACGATGAATCTATCACATAAATCTTGAAAACAAACTTATCGTGAAATAATCATATTTACATGAAGATAAACATAAAACATGCTAGGTACAGCAACAATATTATTCAATCCTAATACCTTCAAAGTATACTAATTAATTGCTTCAAATCAACAAATCAGTACTCTAACTAATATATACAAGAGATTCAAATCATCATCAATATTAAAATAATCATCAGTGTTGAGGGAAAAATCATCAGGGTTGAAGAAAGTGAAGTGTTGAGTGAAAATGAAGTTCAGTTAAAAGAGGAATCAGTGTCCAAACCATAAATAAAATAAGCTCCTCCACACTCTAATAAAAATCTCTCTTTCAACTGGATTAACCTATACAAGGTAAGCTTACACAATCAAGGTAGGTGTTCACACAAAGAATATTAGTGTATGGTGTTTTTCCTCCCTCCTTCAAATACAAACAATATACAATTTGTAAATAAAATAACTACATGTTTAGTGTGTTAGTCATGTGTCAGTTAGTAACTTGAGTTGAGCGAATATCGTCTCATAGTAGGACTCTCAGCTTACAGAGCAAACTTGTAGTGATCAGGGCGTCTATGATTACGGAGATAACCTTCAATATAATCAGTTGAAAACCAATGTTTTGCAAGGACAAAACTGTTGTGTCTACAGCAGGTTCAAGTGTGTACTGTCAAATACACATACATACATTGACACAATGACAGGACGACGAATAAATAGCAGAGTGGGTAACCCATATATCCTCACTCAAGATATCTGTGGCACGCAGCTCAGGATTCTTCATAATAATATAACACCTCATTAAATACTTAATTCGTCATGTCGTCTCACAATAAAAAACACATAAGCATTGAACAACTTGTACTTATAAACAACTACATATTCAACCAAATCTTCTCCTTAAAACAATCCTTCCAATCCTCTCCATACTCATGTAGACAAAAATAATCACTGTAGTTCACTCCTGCTTCTGTAAGGCTTAAGCTGGGTGATGTTAAACTCGCCTGCTATCTTTCCTTCTAAATCAATTAACTCGTAGCAATTCTGGTTTACTACTCGTGACACGGAATAGGGTCCATAAAAAATCAAACATAACTTTTTAGTGATATGTTCCCAAAAGTAACTAACTGGATTGGTTCTCTTCAAAACTAAATCTCCAATCTTAAACTTCTTAAGCTTCTGTTGTCTGTTTCTACTTTCTGCGGAGCTATACAAACGTTTTCTTACTAAGGACTGGATTTCTTCTTCAAACTTCCTCCTATCTTCCTTATCTTCTTCAGTCTTCTTCTCTTCTTTCTCCTCATCATCTTACTTCCTCTCTTCAGGTTTAGAACTTGGTTGCCCAAACTTCAAACTATTTCTTCATTATCTTCACCCTCCTTGTTTCCACTCTCCTTATTCCCAGTTTTAGTACTTGGTGGTCCATTAACTCTATAACTATCTGGTATAACAGGGATGGTCTTAGGTAGTAATCTTGTTAAAATAGTGTCGTTCCATTCATCAGTAAGCACTTCATAAGGGGTGAAGCCTGTGGAAAGGTGGACAGTATTATTCATAACAAACTCTGCGAAAGGAATCTTATCTCTCCAGGCTTGTTGGGCATTGTGGCAATAAGTGTGTAGAACTGTACCTAGCACTTTCATTCTGCATTCTACAGGATTAGACTGAGGGTGTCGAACAGATACTGTGGTGGGTATGATGCTAAACTTCTTTACTCCTTGCCATATAGAGCTAGTAAACTGGCTTCCCTTGTCAGATAAACACTAGGATTGTCCAACTTCCTGTATAAAAAACTTGACTTTAGATAATAAAGTCTTGGCTTTAGCTGTAACAACTGGATAGAGTTTAGTGTACTTCGAAAACAGATTTAATAAAACAAAAACATACTGTACTCCTGCTTTTGACTTGGGAAGAGGACCAAAAATATCAAATAAAACTAAAGCTAGAGGTGCATTAGGCAAAGTAGCTTGATACTCTCCTTGCAAATTATCCTGGGCATGTTTAGACTTTTGGCATAAATCACAGGTAGACACAATGAACTTAACTGTGTTCTGCATACCCTTCCAATAAACTTCTCAACGCATGGAGTCGTACAACTTATTTATACCTACATAACCAAATGCTAAGTGTAATTCCTCTGTAACCTCTTTAGTGATGCTGATAGGTATCACAGTATTCTAATAATTATCAAATTCGCTGTTTCTATTACTGTGGTAGAACATAATACTATCTTCTGACAAACAAAAGGTATTGTGTATATTGTGTTCAGCCGGAGCTGTTCCAACTTCAATTTAACTTTCTGCACAAAAACATCATTATCTTGTTTACTCTTTAAATCTCGCAATAATTGCTTTAACTTACTATTGCTGGTTCCACTAACTACTTGTTGCCTTGCTAGAAGGAATTCTTTAGGACTTCTACTAAGTGGTACTTCATCTACTTATCCTTCTGGTATCCTACTTAAGTAGTCAGCTGTTATGTTGTCGGGCCCCTTTATATACTGTATTTATATATCATACTCTTGCAAAAGCAAACACTATCTAGTTAACCTGTTACCAAATTTTTTCCCCAATTTAAGGCAATTTTCTCTCCCAACAATAAATCTCGAAATTTAGTCAAAGACCAAACTATTGCTAAGGCTTCCTTTTCAGTGGTGGTATAGTTTCTCTCAGCTGAATTAAATCTTCTGCTGGCCATAGCTACTGTCTTTTATTGACCTTGACTATCTTCCTGTGCTAACTTGCACCCTAATGCATATGCTAATACATCTGTATGTAAGTAAAACTCTTTACCTTGGACTGGGTGGTAAATTACATGTTCTGACAAAAATATGGATTTTAAACTCTCGAAGGCCACTTGCTCTTCAGTATTCCACTCCCACTGCTTATATTTTCTTAAAAGTGTGAAAAATGGTACAGCTAATTTGGCTATCTTATCTGAATAATTTCTGTAGAAACCAAGTATGCCAAGAAATGTACGAAGCTGCTTCACATTCTTAGGAACAGGGAACTTAACTATAGCTTCTAACTTCTCAGGAGCTGTTCTTATCCCTTCACGTGTATGTGCCCTAAGAAAGGTAGCTCCTCTCTGCAAAACAAAGACTTCTTTAACTTAATTGTCATACCAGCCTCTTGCAACTTATCTATAACAACCTGTACATGTTGAAAGTGTTCGTCAAATGTAGAGGAAGTTATCAGACTGTCGTCTACGTAGGCTTGAGCAAATCCTTTCCACTTTTCCCCTAACGTAAGATCTAGACATCTGGTAAATTCTGCTACAGCATTGCATAATCCAAATGGCCTAACTTTAAACAAATATTGTTGATTTCTGAATAAGAAAGCTGTATATTGCTGGGATTTCACACTATACAAGGGTGACGTCGCTGTGGGGCACTCTCACATGCTCGCCGGCAGCCCGTGCATAGGTCTCTAGTTTACATGCGACTCTAGTACTCGTGCTCTCATAACTGCGCGTCTACGTCTATATACGCGGTCGTCTTACCACTCTTGCCATATTAGCACTAAAGACACGTCTCACTGATCGGACTGCTAACAACTGCCATAACAACACGTCATGCTTCACGGGTGTCTCACTTACTGCCTCGCGCTCTCAGCGCGGTAGGGGCGGGCCGGCTAGCACGCAGCTAACGCCTGAGTTGTCGCCTGACGGCAACTAGCCAATGGCGAGCAGTGAGCTACTGGGTGTCCACAAGTACTTACAGTCCCTTACATATGTTTGTTTTCCTGTGGTACCGCCACAGTCTACCCCACCTGCTATTAGCTAGGTCGGTACAAAATAGCGGGCTTGGAAATAGCATCTATTTTGAAAATACAAACACATACAATACCCTTATACACAACATAATTAAATATCAGTGAAGTTCATCATTCGGTAAAGAATGTTCAAAAGTACGTAACACTTGAAGGAAATAAATAACAATAAATAAACATGAATATAAGTTACTTCATCCAATCCATCGTAGTTGGTCTGAAAAAAAAATTGAATAAACACAGACACAAAAAAGCACAACAATTAGATACGACGAATTCAAACTCCCCACTCTCCGCAGTAGAGTTAGGTTGCTGTCACTGGTGTGTCACGTGTTCAATAGACACGTGCGGTAGTTGGTAGCACTGCGGCTCTCGTTGAGAAACACCTGCTCGCTTCCGGCAAGCAGTACTGGACTGGCTGGCGAAACTACGACACGTAGCTGCGATGTGTTGTCTCGCGTGCAGGTAAATACACATAGTGTGATCACACAACACTTTTTAGCCTTGACCAATAAACTTTGTGCCTTATTGAGTTCAACTCAGAAGTTTATGCGTGCCTTAAATTAACATAATTAAGTCGTTAATCAAACTTGTCTCGTGGCATGTAAAATTGTTTTGTGGAACATGGCGCGAATAACTAATGGTCATTGTTCAAGTTTCAATATTTTTGATAGCACTGTTCAACATAGGTGACCTTTAAAAGTTTTTAATCAAACACTTTGAAGTCCTAGAAGCTCTCTTTTTTTTTGTACTGAAGTGGGGCTTAATACAGCGGAATTTGAATCATGGCCACCGTATGCTTAAACTATCAAGCAAGAGACAGTAACGACCCTAACTAAGCACTATCTACTCGACTTAAAATTGATAATATCAGAAAACCCTATCTTTCAACTAAAGGTTAATTGCGGTTTCAGAGGCTAAACTACCTCAACTCCCTAACAATAGATTGGAACATAGTGCTTAGTTCTTAACAAAACTAACAATAGACCAAATTATATGTATGTTCAAATCTCTTGAAAATAAATAAATAACTGATTATCATAATAAACATAGAAGTATGTACAAGTAAGTAAATCTTATTTATATTCAACAATAATTTCGATCAATAACAAAAATGTAACATAGATAACTAATCAATCAATAACTTCATGAAGATAACATTCAACATATACATAAAATACATAAAGTACACGATATACACTAAATACTAAAAAATACACGAGCTAATTGTGAGTAGTAGTACCTAAAGAATTAACAAACAAATAAATACATGCAACGACGATCCATACAAATAATATTACAAGTTCATCAAATAAAATCACACAATAAAATCTTTATCTTCTCTACAAGATTTGGATATCTTTGAGTGCAGTAAGCTAGCTTGATGAAGTGTAATGTTGTTCGATGATGTGACTTAGGTTTTTCACTCTTCGTACAATTACGAGACTTGCCAGTGCGTCGTACGCAACAATCGTTCAACGGAACTTCAAATTTTCAACTCTCTAAGTTTCGTACAGCGTGACATGAAAGTAGACAAGCTCGTATCTTTTCTTATGGTGTTGACGTAAGATTAGCTGCGACTCTTGTGCTATTACTAATTGTCAGTGTTCTCAAAAGTGCTACGTGGAATTCGGACGTTTATAGCACAGCCAAAATTGTCTATAGCCCTAATTCAAAACATATATAGATGGGGTTCCTTTAGGCTCAGCAGTGGCTCGTTGGCTACACTCAATCTGGCGATCTCTTCGTCGATACTCAACCACAATACCTAAATAATATATGGGCTATCCACAACATAGTATACCTCTGGTATAAACCATTCACTCTTCGTAAGTTTGCTACATCATACAAATCAAGTATAGGCGAACACTTTAAAATGCTGTTACCTCAGCTCAAAAAAAAAAAATTCACTTGGTAACAAAACAAATGTAGTATGCATCAAACTAAAGAAAAAAATTGAAGTATGTTGCATTACAAATTACTATGTAATGAAAAATGCCAGGTGATGATAGGCCTATTACATAATAATACTGATGAACACAAGGACTTAACTGCTAACTATTCCAATAGAAACCACAATGAAACAGACATCGATACCTAACTAGACATACTGAGATCTCTATTCAAAATTACTAGTTGAGATGATTAAGCTGAATAATTATTTAAATATATTTAAAAGCCAGCCAGTATGTAATGCAGTTTACTGCGATTGCTGTTTATTGTGCCACGAAAGTTAGCAAAGTCCTTAAAAAAAATATAAAAAAAATTCAGACAGCCTAAAGGTGAGAAACTTTTTTCACGGGGTTAAAAATAAGGTGCTATAAAAGCGACTGTTGCTCTGCATATATTTATGCTAAATAGCTGTCCCATTGCGGCTTCGCCCGCGTGTACTATAGAAAAGAGTTACTAACTTTTAGTTACGTGTTAATTGATGGTGATACTATATTCTATATTATACTATATTCACTGTTTATCTTCGAAACATCAATAACAGATTTGTCCAGTCCACTGCGCTAAGCGTACTTTAATTGCAGAACTTTTTTTTTTAAATTCATCTTTATTTCTCTATAAAACAGCTGCCCGGCTGCGGCTTCCACCGCAAAACAGCTGCCCGGCATTTAACAGCCATTACTATTGCGGTTGTCAGCGAGTGTTGAGTGTTTTCCTCGGGTTTTTTTTCCCCGCGGTCGCAAATTAGATATAAACAATCCTTGATGCGGATTATGTATCATGCTAAAATTTCAGCTCGATCGGTGCAGAACTTTTTGAGTTTTTGAAGCGTACACAAACCAACATAACATTTATCCCTTTAAAGGATTGTGGTTCCTATTTCAACCACATACGATACGGGTCAAAATAATACATTTTTCACTCTATTACTCGCTCTTATGCTCGTGTAACGGCCCCTAAATAGACGGTGGTTCGTATGAAAACCACCTCTGGGCTGGCGATGTTGGTAGGCCTTGCGGGGCGGAGGAAGTTCCCTAGGTGGTCGCTATGCGCGCCACCATCTACTGCCAGCTCTGATGTTGTATGTAAACGCCTGCGTCGCTAGACAAGAATGTTGTTTTTGTGAAAACTAAAAGGAACTAAAAGGTGAGCTATTGAATCAAATGTTGTAGCAAGTTAAAATTGTGTATTTATATTAAAGTTTCAACAATTGAAAACCTAGAATATGCATTTTCAGCGAGTTATGTAAAATAATGGTAGAAATGTTTACTTGTACATCATTTTGCATTCTCTCACAAAATAAAACTGTAGTTGCACAGAGTGAAATATTTATAATAGTTTGTAAGTATTGGCAGCAGGAAGTATGTCCAGCTCGGATTTGGATTCCGATGATTCGGTGAACGATCCTGATTTTGTTCCTGAGCCACAAGAGAAACGTATGCGATGTTTTTTGGTTCCCTCTGAACCTAGTAGTGATTCAGATCAACCAGATCAACCTTGTGAAGTAATGCAATATCCAACCTCTGCACATTTCCACTTTGTGAAGAAAGCTAGTGATGCAGAAAAATTTTCTAGTCACAATTTTACACAGCCCTTTGGACCCAAATGCGAAGTGAATTTGAAATCTGCTCTTCAAATATTTATTACATTTTTCACATTTTCAGT
>PNEQ01064755.1:0-21281 GCA_003012365.1 Medauroidea extradentata | reverse complement strand
GAAAACCATAATATAAGCAGAGTATGCTTAGTCAGCAAGATACATACACAACAAGAAATTCCAAAATGGAATCGGGTCAAATAGAAACAAGGAACAAACAGATAATAAATGAAAATAATAACAAATAAAATAAAAAATCAAGTAACATGCGACACAACGATGAGATGAAACAAAAAACACAGCAAATATCAGACACGAATAGAAAAATAACAAAGAGACACAACAAATAGACAGAAGTCTGTCTGTGTCTTGTTTCGTCTCTTCGTTGTGTCGTTTGTAATTTCTGTATACGTCTGTTACCTGTTGCGTTTTGTCTCGTCTATTTGTTGTGTCTTTTTGTTATTTTTCTGTTTTTCTGTCCTTTCTGATTTAAAGTTTAAATTTGTTATCCTTTGAAGAGCATTTGGTTCACTTGTAAGAGGTGTTGGGTCGATTGTGTAATGTTGGGTTTACCGTAAATCCTGCCAAGGTCACGTGGGCTTCTTTTTCTGTTAAGTTTCTCAGGTATGTGATTTCGGGTGGTTGGTTAGATATGAATCCTGCCCGCGCTAGCCCCATTGTGAATTTCCCGCACCCTAAAACTGTTAAGGGTATTTCCCATTTTATTGACATGTTGGGATATTACGCTCACTTTATCCCCCATTTTGCCGAGTTTGCTGCCCCCCTTAATTTCTTGAAGCGGAAAAATTTAGCTTTTGTGTGGGGTTCGGAACAAGATCGGAGCTTTAACGCTCTAAAAGCTGGTTTGGCTGCAGCTCCTGCATTGTCGTTGGCCGATTTTGACCGTCAATTTGTACTCCATGTCGACGCTTCCAGCGTGGCTTTGGGGGCTGCATTGGGTCAACGGCGTGATGGCGAGGTCTTACTGGTGGCCTTCGCCTGTCGCACTCTGACCGATTCTGAGCGCTGCGTCAGCGCCTTTGAAAAAGAGGCGTTGGCATGCGTTTGGGGTATGGGAAAAGTTGAATCATTTTTGGCTACGGCCAAGCTTGATCTATATACTGATAACCAGACGGTCTCTTGGCTGTTGAGCCATTCCAATGATTTTGGCAAGCTTGGGCGCTGGGCGTTTCACTTGCTAAAATTCCATTTTGTAATTAATCATGTTGCTGGTACTAGTAATGTGGTGGCGGATGCGCTTTCCAATATGTATTGTACCGAAGATTACGAATGCAACCCTGATGTTCTATCTACGTATGCTTCATTTTATACTCGTCTCCAGGAATCTCAAGAAAATTACCTTGAATGTCTGGATATGGTGGCACACCTAGGACAGGGTGATCCTCTCCCGTACCGCGTTATTGATGGTCTTTTGCATTTTGTTGGGCGGAAGGGCAAGGCTTGTAGATTGATGGTGCCGGAAGGATGTAGAGCCAAGCTATTGACTTACTATCATTCCTCTCTTTTTTGGAGGACACCTGGGTCGAAGTGGTACTCTCCATAAGCTGGGTACCAGGTTCTATTGGTCCGAAATGTACAGTGACGTCCGCTCATTTGTTCATAAGTACGATTTGTGTCATCGTGCAAAAGCTGCCAAGAATTCGAAAGTAGGTCTGTATTCCGTGGCCGAGGTGTCATATTGCTGGGAGACGCTTCATTGCGACGTGTTTGGCCCTTTGATACGTTCTTTTAAAGGTAACTTATATGTTTTGGTGGTTTAAGATGTGTTTAGCAAATTCGTCATTCTTATGGTGATGCGTAACACAAAGAGTTCCACTATTGTACGCCTCCTAACGGAATGCGTGTGGTCCTCTTTAGGTCCTCCAACCTACATAGTAACCGACAATGCAGCCTACTTTTGTTCCACCGCAATTAAAGACATGTGCTTCCGATGGGCCTTAAATCATTACACCTCAAGTCCTTACTACCCTTGTGGAAACCAGGTAAGAAGGTTTAATCGTAATATGAAGGTTACGTTAACCGCTTTGTATCACTCCCAGCAGCAGGATTGGGATCAAGACCATGATTTAATTAATGTAGGTTTGAATTCTGCAGTCCACGGAGCCACTAGGAACACTCCTGCTCGAGTTTTGTTGGGACGAGACCTTATACACCTATTATTGAATGTGTGGGGAGTTCCATCCCATTCCCTGCCTTTGGATGATGTTCAACGAGAGTTGCTGAGTTATCAGACCTTTGGAAATCTTACGGAGGCCTGACAACGTTCCCAGGCGCAAGTCAATTCCCGAAGAATTCCTAATAATTTTCAGATTGGGCAGTCTGTGTTTTGCAAGTCTTTCGTGCTTCCGTCTCGTGCTAATGACACCACCAGCAAATTAAACTTGGCTTATTCTGAACCTTATCGGGTCGCGCGGTTATTGGGCCCTAATACAGTTCTGTTGGTTGATATTGAAACAGGGCGAGCGTATCATAAGGCTCATGTGTCTCATTTGACACATGTATGTGTTAGTGTGTTTCAGGGTAACCTTACAGCATGCAGTAACTTCAGTCTTGGAGAAACGATGGCATGTGAATTCTGGCTCTTTGAAGTTTATTATGCGCTGCACGTAGAATTTTTGGCGTGGTTTGGTGTTTGTATTCATGTAGTGTTTGTGTGTGTTTTGGATGTTTTGTTGGGTCCTCGTGTATTGTGTTTGTATTGTTTTTGTGTTAAGTTATGTTTGTCTGTGGCCACATTGTTTTATGGCTAGCCCTATTATTCTGATGCGCATTAGTTGTTATTTATTATGAGCTCTTTTATTAGTAATTATGTGTTGTGCACCATTTAATAGAATTATTTTATGTACCGCGTGTGATTTTTGAATTTTGGTACTATGACCGTGTGTGAAGAGTTATTCTTATGTCATTTTGATATGGAAAGTAATTTTATATTAGGCACATCATATACTTAGTCTATTATGTATAGGCAAGAGCCTAGTTACTTATTTATTACAGTGTTAATCATGCAGATTCTACGAGCAACTATGCCAAATTTTATTGTGTGTAATGGATTGTTTGTAATCAATTGTGTACACAAAATTCTCACTTTGGTGGAATTTTTTTTAAATAAGTGGGTACCATCTCTGTTTGTATTGGTGCTAATTTTTGTTTTAATTTTATTCATGTGCGGTTACTACTATGCTCGATCCACCGTTTTCCTGTGCTTTTACGGGGCTTCTTCGCTTTTCGATCTTCTGGCAGCAACTCTCAACTATCAGCTGAACGAGACCCCTATCTGAATGCCCCCTTTATAATTTGGTGTGACTGTTTCACTTGACCAATGGACGTTCCTGATGAAGAAGTGTTATACTTTCCACCTTAGTTTGTGGAATTGGAGGGAGGGTTGTTGTGGGGTTTTCTTACCATATATTTATTGGAAAGACTTATGGAATACAGAAAATGTTCTTATGGAATATTTCCTCAGGCTATGAACTTTGTGCCAGTGTTTCACAGAGTGTGCACCTTGTCAGAACTTACTTCTGCAATATTTTGAACTTTACCGCCGCCGCCATGTCCTAAAGCTATCTTTGGCTTTCTTCGGACAGCTTCGGTGATGCTCGTGCCCCTTCTTTTACTCTGCCGTTTTCCCCTCTCCTTCCCCTTCTTCCGTGGTTAGCCCGGCCAGTGCGCTCTCGGGTGTAAGTCAGTCTCTGTTTGTGGTTCCTTCCCCAAGCATTGTTCTCGGCCCTTTCGACGCTCCGACGGTCGTCGTGTCTTCTGTAAGTTGGCTTTTCAGTTTTGTTAAAATTAGTATTGTTTGAAGTCGTTAGCTCCTTCTGAGCTGTAATCTGCTTGTCTACTTCTACTTTCTTTTCCTTACCTCTTGGTAAAGGACGCCGTCGGGGAGTTGAAAGGGACCGAGATAAACAACAGGGTACGACCTTTCTTTTTAATGTGTGATGTTGGTTTTTGTGTTATGTAATAGCCGTGTGGGCGCTCTTGGATAATATGTATTTTTGATATTGAATTGTTATTATCCTGTACTACTATTGTCTTGAAAGTCAAAATTATACGCTCGAACTTCACCTATGCATGTTTGTTGTAATTTTGGGAGAGAAACTGGGTCTCCTCAGGACTAGCCCAACATGCTTCTGTGTACAATACCAGTACACTATGGAAAGAGAGAGTGAATGTCCATATAACCCTGTACTGCAATCTAAATGTGAGACGCTCTATAGTGGTCAGACAACTCGTATCCAACCATGGCAATCTGAGGTAGATTCCCAGTGAAGTCGCTACCAATTTTCCCATGTAAAAAAATGGCAGGCATCTCAGTATGCCAGTGGTCCTATTCTTCGCTCTTGCATTCCATCATTACTTGTCTCATGTCATCCTCAGCCACAATCAAAACCTCAGTGTTCATCGTTGATCAAATCTTACCTCTTTAAGCTCCACAACTTCTTTTTCTTTAAGCTTTATCGGCTATATTAGATTGTACGAACATTAAACTTTTCATGTTTAAACTGAGATCAACTAATTCTTATAAACTCAAGAAATGTTGCCAAATTAAATATATTTTTATGAAAGAAGCAGTGCATATATTTTTCTTAAGAATTTTTTCACTCCACCCAACTAAAAATAATATACAAATTGTTTGTCAATAGAATCGAGAAACAAAAGTGGTACCTATTTAATTTCAAATAATTTGCTTGATATTTGAATAAAGGATTCCCTTACCTTGAAGAAATCACCTGCCCTTATTCTATTTGTAAGGACATGTCTCTGGACTCGGAGCATTACTCTTTCTAAATCCTCTGACTTGACAGATGGATACAACACAGGATGAAAAGTATTTTGCTCTCCAAATATATCTGCTACTTGAACAGTACCAATTTCTGGTCTTGGCAGTTTGGGGAGTTCAGCGCTTACCACTCTGCCAGGAAATTGTGTCAGAAGATCCTGAGAAAAGAAGATGTAGTTTGTGTTAATCAGTGAAACCATTGCTTGGATTCTATAATGTTTCCCATGCATGAAATTTTAAATACGTTGAAATGTATTCCATGTTGTTAACAATGTAGAAATATAAAGATACCAGGAATGGGAAGCAAGCAAAGTTCAGGAAAGCAGCAGGCAACCGAAAACATATTTTGATTGGTCCACGTCACAAGCCATACAATCAATGACAATGACAATCAATTGATAAAGTGTAGCGTATTGGTTACGGTACTTTGCTACTATTTTTTAGAATCCGGGTTAAAAACCCATGTATTTCATATATTTTTTTATATAATACTGTTAGACAGTTTTACAAGTGTCTGATAGAAAAAGTTTTATAAATTTTTTTAAACCATCTATTTTACATTTTCGCAACCATATTAATACAATGTCTGAAATGACATATTTGCGCGGAAGAAACAGCAATTTAAATTGAATGTGAATCGCGAAAGTGTTTTTTTAATGTGATATAGTTGGATAGTGTACCTACATTAAAATAATAGGTCATATACGGTTAAACTTGCATTTAGGCTAAATGTGTTTACTTTTTGTGTGTTCAATCACTCGTTACTTCACATATTACGTAATGAACACGTCATTAGTGGTAAATAGTACTGCAGTAGGCTTATGTTATACTGACATACAATACAAATAAAATTTTTCTGCGGTACATCAAACCAAAACCACACAATAGCCCAAAAGTATTCTTTGCTGTATAAATTTATGTATTGTATATGAACCTAAAATCCTTAATGAAATACAAAATACTATTGATTATACAAGATATTAAATTTGGATAAAGAATTAACGGTTCCATGCAAAATCTGAGAAACAATATTATACTAACCAGAAAGATTGTTGAACTCACTTAAGTTTTCCTATATCAGCCCAGAGAGTAACCATTGCACCATCGTGGCTGACACTTGGTGTGGTTCTATTGTAAAGTAAATATATGGGTATAAAATAATTAAGATAGTAATTGTATGCGCCAGTAAACAGGTTTATTTAATGTATTATTGCATATTACAGTGTGCACATTGCTCTGATATTGTACAATATAACAATGTGCATAACATTAAACTTTTATAAAACCTCCGACTCGAATACATTTGAAATATAACATTTGTTACATTTTATGATTAACTACATACGTATAACCAAACGAACCACCGTGACAGACTTAAAAATTGTTTTTTATTGACCAAGCATAGTCTGGCATTCAGCTGGAGTGCGACAGCAGTCAGCTAGCTTGCCAAGGCTCTGTGTGTACTATGGCTTGTGACGTCACTACACATTTCCGCGGGCATTTTAAAAGCGTGAACTTTAAGTAGCTGTAGTTACCTCAAATCGACTACAAATTAAAAAATTTCAACAGACATCAATTTCTTCTTATACGCATGTAGTGTGGATGTTCTCATTGAAATTCACTTGAGGGGTTCATTATACTAGTTTTACCGATTGCGAAATGCAAAGACGATAGCTATTGAAGCAGATGATTTAATAATGCCCAAGTAAAATTTTTGTTTCGTTTCATATCATCTCTCACTATTTCTGTGTAACATCTACATTAGCACAACTAAGGCTATGTAAATATGGATTGACTAGCTTTAACTTTACAGTTACTTTTAGTGGTTGGTTTAAAAATATATCCTTGAAAAATATTTACTCTTCAGTCAATAACCATGGTACTTACTCCTCCTAGGTCCAACATGAGGTTTTTATCGAGATATTTGGTGATGTCATCTATAGTTGCTATAAAAGCTACATAGTTAATTGTATAGCTGTCCTTCAGAAATCTCTTGACAAGCAGTTGGAAGTCTCGGGCCGATAAGATAATTCCAAGGAAACTGAGCACGCGAGCAAAATGGCCAATGGTCACAGTACCTCCATTTTTTGCTATCTGCAAAAAATATGACATGTTCATAATACACTAATTACATGCTCAGAAATTTACGATAATTTCCCTAAATATTTGGTGTGGTTTATGAACTTTATTACTCACAAGCTCATAATCTTGAAAGTAGGGTCGGATCACTAGCCGTTGCATGTTGACGAGTGTCGCAATCTTGCACAGAAGAATTTGTAACCTCCTTTCTTCTGATGAACTTAACCGGTTTGTGTGAAACGGATCTTCCCATTCCAGTCCCGTAACCAGCGAAGAATTTCTGTGAAATTCTGGAACTAGATGAACAGAGGATTAAACACATGAATTAAGCCAATGAGTATTCCACATATGTGTGTGTGTGTTTTACTCGCTTTTGAGTGTCCTAGAATTTCCCAGTGTATCTGGGTATATTCATGTGGTCATGTGTGTTAAGAGTGGCATGCTTAGCCCAGCTTGTAGTGCCCCTGGTGGCCAGGTCGAGTACCAGGGGTAAGCCGGGTGCTTGTGAACCCACGACGGGAGTATGCCTTGAGTGTGTGAACACGGCGCTTGTCGGAAGTGAACACATGTGGCTGGTGCTACGGCCGTCAAGGTGGGCGAAGTTGCATCGCGATATTGGATGCGAGGAGCAGCGCCTGAAAGTGTGGGGGTATTGTAGCATTTGTTTAGCTTCCTCATTTTGGGCATTGAAGCAGCTGGAATGCAATTCTGCGTTGCAAGAACGAGGTCATGATGGTCTTCATGTCAGTCACAAGTTCATTGAAAATGGCCTGTATTCATTTATCGCACAATGCCTTGTGTAGGCGTAAAGTTGATCTAGGGCACAGTATTCCATGGGGAATAGAATTCTGGGGAAATACCCAGTTTAGGACGTTTCTATTTCTACTGCGGGATATGCAGTTCTAACTGTTACAATTTTTGTACTAGCAATTTGGTTTGGAGCTAGTGAGCGATTAAACTAACTATGGTAGAGGCACATGACGATTCTTCTCGTCAAGAGTGCGTATGTCGTAGCTTTTCACAGCATGGCTTTTCCATCGGCGTTGCTGCTATGTGACATTTTGGAATTGCTTCCAGACATCGCTGAATTTCTTGTCTTATACAAGAAGTTGGAGCTCAGGCTTGTAGACAATTTTTGTTCGGCTTCTTTGACAAGGCACTTGCTTCTGAATGGCAGGTATGCGATGTATTTTATTCCAGTGTGCGTCATATATACCGAGCACCCGTGAGTTCTTTTTTAAATATCTTTTTCTTTTTGAACACCACAATTGCCAGTACAAGGAAATTGCAGTAACAATTTGACTACTGTATTACATTTGTTTAATTAATTTGTAAATAACAGTGAAAGTAAAGTTCACTAATATGTTGCCAAATTTTAACTCACTAAATTTAATACTTACTTAGAACAGCAACCCTAGTTGTTATCACACATAAACTGATGGTCACAACCCGTTAAAGGAGTCTGATATTTTATTTCAGTTTTAAATATCCACAGGAAAGTTTCAAATCAGTTTGTGATGCTGGAAAAATGGGGATTTTGTATGGAGGAGGGCTAGCCTATTATTACAACAATGGCACTGTGTGTCAATTTTTGGGATATCTTTGAACAAATTCTAGAACAAAGTGGTTACTCTTCTCTTGAGTCTTGAGCTTGATACTAAAAACGTCGTACCATGCCACACCTTTCAAATTAAGAAATTACTTTAGCAGCATAACAGTTGCGTAACCCTATCGTTCATCTCTCAATCAAAATAAAAGAGGCGACTAATTTTATTTATGCTTAAGTTACATCAGTTTTAAACTGCATACAATAAAATAAACTTGAAAGTCCAAACGTGGTAAACCAACATACTGTTTTCCAACGACTTCAGTTAAAACTTGTGTACCTGAAATGTTAGCTTTCAATTTTTGGTGTGAATTTTGCATATTTGGTGTGAGCTCAACATAATGCTACTTTTAACATATATATTTGTGCCATGAAACATCAGGCAATAAATGTGTAGTATATTTTCCCCTAATTTTTTTTTGCATTTGTTTAATTGTGCTTGTTCACACACACACACACACACACACACACACACACACACACACACACAAGAGTGTGTA
Organism: Medauroidea extradentata; assembly: GCA_003012365.1. Classification (NCBI taxonomy): domain Eukaryota; kingdom Metazoa; phylum Arthropoda; class Insecta; order Phasmatodea; family Phasmatidae; genus Medauroidea; species Medauroidea extradentata. The sequence continues at coordinate 12,415 of PNEQ01064755.1, read as the reverse complement.
GGGTTAGGCTGCAATTAAAAAAAATCTAAACATTATCCTATTCAACATATAGCTATATGGTGTCACGAGTTCGCTCTCAACAAAGAGAAAACACAAAACATTTAAATGAATAATGAAAAACATACTGTGAATGATATGCATCAGACAAGAAACAAGATAAGTGAAAGTTATAATGTACATATACTATTCTGTAATCTTGGGCATGTAGGCCTATATTTATTTTGGTGTATGTATGGAAATGTGATTCCTTGCATACGTTTCAAGGAGAAACACTTACTTGTCAATCATGTATCAACAGTGTCAAAATTGTGTTTTATTTCCTATGTTGCACAAATTTAAGTGCTTGAATTTTTGGCAATAAAATTATAAGAATTTATCATATAATTTACACACAAGCTTTTTAAAATGTGTAGCGTCAAACCATGTAACCTTTACTGAGATGAGATAATATAAATAAAGTGCAAGTCATTTAATAAGTAAAATTAAGTCAATTGTTTGTAGTTGACTTACAGTCACTCAGAACTTCTGTATCATGGGTTCCTTTCTAGTAAAAACTCATGAGAAAAGATTTACTCATAGGTGATCTACTAATTTCCTCTTTAGCCTCCCAATGTTGGGACTCTGGTTCAGTCCTAGACCAGAGGAGTCTCTTGTGGACAGTTAGTTCAGCACAGATATTTCCCGAGGAACTTTCTTTTCTTTCTCCATTTCACTGTTGTTTTAGTCCAGTCTCGTCTCACATCATCCATTTTATAGGCTGGCCAGAATGACAGGTTAATCTATAGCCTTTGATAGATGTTTACTCTGTAGAAAAGGAGTAACTTGTAAATTTTCATTGACTTCTGAAGTAGTCATTAAACTGCAAACCCTCTACAGAAAATCTGACCCACACTTAAGGGCATTGCCTACCACACGCTTAAAATACGTTGCAGTGTGTTTGTAAATACATTTTTTATGGAACTATTCTACATGTACCCATTGTGTCAATGCACAAAAAGAAAACACACTTCACACAATGGCAGAAAAGTAGTTTCTAAGCAATACGTCAATTAGAAAAAATAATTTTGGAGTCCCTTAAAATGGCTAAAAACTGCTTCTTTATCATGTTATATCAGGAAAACTACTCAAGGGATTCGTGTGAGACTACTCTAGAAACATGCAATAAATAGACTTTGCTTAAAACCTTTCACAAATAAAAAAAATGGGGTCACCACCGAAAGTGTCAGTCAGGCGAGTGATCTATGATACCAATGCATGCCGTTTCAGTGTCTTGTGCTAGAGGTGATACCGCACCAGATGAGCCTGTCACAAGTATTTTTAAACACTGTTATTATAATTACCTTGATATTATCACATTAAAAATTATAAAAATTACAGTTTTCCATTTTTATGGATTTTGTGGTTTCCAGCCCTAATTTTTCTAAAAAACTGTTTTTTACTTGAAAACAAATCATACTACTGACTAGTGCTGTATAAATACATGGTGGCCACAAAAATATGATTTTTAAATTCAAGAACATTTCCAGGATTTCAAGGTCACAAAACCACTTTTCAAGAAAAGAACAACGGTACTTCCCGTACGGACATGGGTACTGCATCCACGACAGTTGGAACAAGGTTACCTGCACGAAAAATAAAACTGAAGGATAAGAATGAAAATTCAAGCATTTTCCCAGGGTTTTTAAGGACATATCAAAATCAAGGACAGTTCAAGCTTTCCAAGAATTCAAGGACGTGTGGTCACCATGAGACCCCCACTAATAAATTAGTTCTGTTCTAGCAGTCGTGGTGAACACGTCGTGCACACCACCATCCAGTCTACCAGACCTTCAGCTTCAGTCGCTCACCTGTGTGTTAGATACGTAACTGTGTCAATGAAGACACGCAGTATGAGTTGGTAAATACAGCTCACAGGTCGGTCAGGTAGGCTAGTTAGCTTAGTTTAATTAATTTTCTAGGCAAGCTTGCAAGTGCTTGACACTGAGGGGTTGTATGAAAGGTTTCCTGTCTGTCAGTTTCTACATTTCTACAGTAGCTTTTATTTTTAGGTCTAGCTTTAGCCTAAGTTACTTTTTCGCCAGTTTGAGTAGGTGTACACCTCCCACCCCCTCTGGGGCCTCCTCTTGCATCATAGCTGATGCAAAAAAAGGTAAAAAAGATGACACTGTCTCCGAGACAACCAGTCAGATGGACACCGAGAGCGGCCCATCCTCTCAACAGGGACAAGAACCCCTGCTATCCCAAGCCACGAAAAAGCCTGACATTAGACTTATCACAGCCTATCACGCCAAGGTATGGTAACCTGTCGCTCCTCAAGACAGAGCTGAGGCAGCCGACGAAAAACAGGGTCACCCCGCAGGGTGTCTAATATGTCCCCCAGTCCATAGAGGAATACAGAACCACCATTAGTATCCTTGAAGGACTAGGTGCAGGCTTCAGCATCCTGACCCCGCGCTCATAATTGCCTTTGAAAGTTGCTATCAAGCGACTAGAAAAGATCCTGCCCATCTCATTCATACGAGATGAACTAGTGCAATAGACAGCCACTGCACATGTTTGTAGTGGAGCAGCCTAACACAAAGCAGTCCCGCCAAATTTTTGAGCTAAAGTATCTGTGTGGTTTCGTTGTCGAGGTCGAGGACTACCAGCGCCCAAAAGGCCCACCACAGTGTAGCAAGTGCCAAAGGTTCGGACACTTCAGCAAGATGTGTCACGCCCCTCCCCGATGTCGTCTCTGTGGAGAGGGACATGACAGTGAACTGCGACCTTGAAAACAAGGATGACAGGTCACAGCGCATATGCGTAGGGGCTGTGAAGCTTATAAAACAGAGAAGTGGCAATTCCTTCATCAGGAAAAAAGGAAGAAACGCCAACAACAAAGTAGGGCACCTCTCCAGGCTCAGAGCCAACCCACCAGAAATTTCCGCACCACCAAAGCCCCCTGGGCATAGACAGGCCCTGATGGCTGGACAACTGTGCAGAGGGGTCCGCAAGTCCACACACATGCCCAGAACTTCGTACTTGGCTTTATGCAACAAGTACCTGTTACCACAAGTAACAGATACAATGCCTTTTATGCAGAGCAGGGATATTCTGAGGTGGATTTCCCTGCCCTAGCCAACCCGCACAGGTCAAGAGGACAACGCCCCACCCAAACTGGACAAAAGGGGAAAACATCCAGCAAAACAGCCTAAAAATCTAGCAAAAAGACAGTCAGAGCTCGCCTTGAGCAAACAAAACAGGCTGCCAAGCAGGCTCCCCCCCACCTTGCTCCAGGTGCCGCACCAGGATAAGTCGGAGGGCCCGGCCAATCAGAATCAAGCTGCTCAGAGTTAGCATATAAAAGCTCCGAAAACGCCTCAGGGCTCCAGTGTGGAAGTCACCCGAGTACAGAGCGCATCTGTCCTGTCCCCTGCAGTCCTTAAGAGCATTGAACAGCAGTTTGCCCAGAGCTATAAGGTCCAGCAAGATCCCCAAATGGGACAGCTGTGCACTCAGTTATTCCAACTGCTCGCAATCTGGCTGGATCCGAGCAGCACCTTAGAAGAAAAGTGCCAGGCCACGATGGGCTTTTCCTTGTCAGCCAGGAAATTGGGCCAACCAAATGCCACCCCCTAGGCAGGATAACAGACCTGCAAACAGGCCCCCTTCCATAGCAAAAATCATATTCTGGAATGCAGCAGGCATCTGGAATAAGAAGCAGGAGCTGATAGATTACCTGAATCACCACCAGGTACAAATTGAGGCATTTAATGAAACTCATGCCCACAACACAGTTTCTCTGTCCCAGGCTACTCTTGCTTTAGGAAGGACAGAGAAAACAATGCAGGAGGCTGTGTTTTAATTTTAATTAAAAACACAATAACTGCCATGCAGCAAAACAGCCTCAATTAAATAAACTTGAAGCCGTGACTATTAAATTAAAGCTCGGCAGCCAGCAATTATCTCTTTATTCAGTTTATTGTCCACCTGGCCGCACACTTACGCGCACAGATTTATATGAATTAATAAACATATCCCCCAATCTACTGTCTGTCGGTGACCTGAATGCAAAACACCCCACTTGGGGCTGCAGGGTGCGGACAGCCAATGGAACCACTTTATTCAACCACCAAACCAGGGACAATTACCTAATTAATGCACCCGATGAACCTACATATGATCCTACACAAGCAAAACACCAACCTGATATTTTAGATTTTGCAATATGTAAAGGCCTTAATATGACCTTTACATTAAAAGTAACACACGAATTGGCCTCGGACCACTACCCCGTCCACTTAATATTTGATCAACTAGAAACAGACGAAAGGCCAATTAGAAAAAGTAAAGACTATAAACATGCGAACTGAGAAGCCTTTAAAGAGTACCTGGATGAGGAATTAATCTGCCAAATCCTGTTAGCACACCCGGCGAATTAGACTCTGCGATAGAGTATAACACAGAGCTAATTCAACTAGGAATTAGCCAATTTGTCCTGGATAAAACCCGCAGGACCCACAGTGATTTGCTGCCCGCAAATATCCGGCAGCTAATCACACAGAAAAATCGCCTGCGCAGGCGCTACTCGTGAGGTAGAGCTGGCCAACTCAGAGCACAAATAAATGCACTCAGAGAGCAAATCAACACAGAAATAACACACTGGCAAACAGACCAGTGGAATAATAAATTATCCCGTCTCACCACTAAATATAACAGTCTTTGGCACTCAATAAAGGCACTTACAAACAAGCACAATCGTACCCCGCCTCTTCAAGGCCAAGCAGGTACTGCCTACACACCCCAGCAAAAAGCAGAGGCTGTAGCAAATCACTTAGAGATGGTTTTTATAATGAATGTCCATACCTGCGACCTAGCACATATGGCTCGCATATGTTGGGACCTCCAAGTGTGACTTCGCCAGCCTTCAGGTGGCGAACCAGAATTTACACATGCAGACGAGGTAAAAAAGAATAATTAAACGTATTAAACCCTGCAAAGCACCTGGGTTCGATACCCTGCAAGCTATAGTGCTTGAGCAGCTACCAGAGTCTACACTAGAGGCACTGGCTAGGTGCATAAATGCAAGCATGACATTTGCACACTTCCCCACACCCTGGAAACGTGCCAATGTAATTGTTTTCCTCATGCCTGGCAAGGATCAGACCTTGCCACAAAATTACTGCCCATAAGCCTCTTAAGTACACTCTCAAAAGTGCAGGAATGTGTTCTGCTGCGCCACTTCAATAATCGTACAACAAACACGAATATTTTCCCCAACGAGCAATTTGGCACTCCACAGTTTATCAGTTAGTTAGACCAACTGAACATATAACCACTACATTTAAATGGCGTCACTATTCAGTAGCAGTCTTTCTTGATGTAGAGAAAGCATTTGACAGGGGGTTTCATACTGAACTACTTTATAAAATATATGAGAAACATTTCTTCGACTGTTATGTTTAACTCATTGTGTCCTATTTAGAAAGGCTCTCCTTTGCTGTAACTATTGACGGAGCGACCTCAGAATTTAAAGTAATTAGGACAGAAGTTCCTCAAGGCAGCATACTAGGCCCTGTTCTTTATAATTTATATACTAGATATATTCCACGGCCCCCTAACTGGAACATGAACCTACCTGTATATACTGATGATACCGTTATATACACGTGATCCAGATGTGCCAAGATCGCAACCCGGCGAGCCCAGGAAATGCTCAATGAGCTAGAAAATTATTTCTACCTGTGGCGAATAAAAATAAATGTAGGCAAATACGAAACTGTTGTTTACACACGTCGACACATCCCTGCCAACCTCCCCCGCCTTTCACTGTTTAATGAGGAAACTCCTTACAAAACGGAAGTAAAATATTTAGGAGCTATACTGGATAACAGGCTGACATGGCGAAAGCATGTAAAGAGCAAGAAAAACCTTGCCTATGATCGCATGTCTGCACTTTATCCAACGACAAATCGTAACTCCTGCCTTAAGTTGAAAAACTGACTTTTAATTTATAATACTATGATCCGCCCCATTTTAACCTACACAGCTCCTGCGTGGGCTTATTGCGCAAAAACGCACACTCGCACTTTGCAAGTGACGCAAAATAAATGTCTTTTACAATTGCAGCAGATGCACCTACGTACACTCCTATAAGATACTTGAATGCAGAGCTTAAATAAGAACTGCTGCAAGAGGTTTTTCGCAAAATGGCAGAGCAATTTTATGCTACTAGCCATAATAATCAAAATCCTTTAATTGCCAGCCTTGGGGATTATGATCCTGAAGTAAATCAGCGCTATAAGCGACCAAAATCACTTCTAGCACATAGGTCTCCTTAGTCTCTCTCGGTCCGGAACCAGTGAGAGCTGTGATTGGCCGGAGCTCCGGCCACTCGCAAGGCTCCTGCTAGTGGCCGGAGCTCTGGCCACTCGCAGGGCTCCTGCTCCGTGACCTTCTCACGGTTTTCTAAACTCTCTCATGGTCCGGAACATGCAATACATTGTCCCGCGACCCCCTAGCGCCTGCGCAGCTAATAGTTATAAATTAGCTGGTAATTTTGTTAATCGTAAGCCCCGATAGAAATATTTTAATCAGGTATTAATTATAAGTCACCCACACCCCCCTCCTTCGAAGAAGCCAAGTATGTATGGTCCATTGCGGAACTCTCTGCTTGTGCTGACGAGAGGCGACATCACCGCCTGTCATGCTGCTTAAGCTCGTCTGGAAGCCTTCAGCCTCAGTACCGGTGAGAGTTGACATGACAGGAGCCGCACAAATACACAAAACAATGTCAAATTACACTTACAAGGGAAACCTGGGATAACACATAACTTTTTACTTAAATTAAGAGTTTTTTCACGAAAACAACACTGCGAAACATTATGTCTTTCACAGCATATGGTATAATATACACTGGACAGCCTTTGGCTCAGTGGCAGCGCCGCTGTTGAAATTACATTACAATAATTAACATAGCTAATTAGTATAATATACACTAACAATAATATATGCTAGCTATAAGTTAGCTGTGGTGTTTTCTGTAGGTCTGGAACGGCCGAGGCCTGTGATTGGCCGGAGCTGTGATTGGCTGGCAGGATCAATAACAGCCAGAGGGTAGCTGCTGGCACAGACCTTCCTGTGCCTAGCATGAGGCCCAAAAATGTATTATTTTAGCCATTTATTAATTTTAAATACTATATGTTAGCTGATCAGGCTTGCCTGTGAGCTAGTTAAGTGTACTAATATGTGTATTTTTAAGTATGTTTCAGGTATCTACTGCAGATACGGGAGGATGAGGCACCTTTACAACCTTGTCCTCCACCAGGGCATTGTGTTAACCCACAGTGCCCTGGTTAAAACCAGCGCCCTCGCTAAAATGATAGAAAATGAATAAATAAAGAAATAAAATACAGTTCCCACCCTCCCCTGCCCCACTCTTACTTCACAACTCTGCTAATAACCAGGACCTTCCTTCTTTTCCAGTGCCATTTTTATTTTTAATGCATGTAACAGCTGAGTGGTTACACTTCTATTCTGTCTAAAGGGTTTTTACGGTAATATGCCGGTTTTTCCCTCTCTCTTCTTAGATTATGGCTTAGCTATAGGTACACTTAGGGAGGTAGCTATGGCCCCAATTGCGGCTATGTCTACCCAATCCTTCTCTGCCGCGATGCATGCCTGCTCTGCAAGAAACTTCCCCCTTGTAGGTGTATGGGGCTCAGCCCTTAGACGCACTAAGTCCCGCTCCTTTCTCGGGCCTCCAACGTAACACAGTAAACTAGGGTAGGTTAGGAAAAAAAACATCCATTAATAAAATATCTACTCACCAAAAATCCCATCGAAATATGATAAGTAGCTAAGATTTTATTGACGATTATAGACTTAAAGAATGATACCACATTTATGCACTTACAATGTGACAATGGAGGGAAATAACATGGCCATTAGTGTCTTCCCCTACCTCGCCATGGCTGAATGAGTGGTAACCTTCACCAGTACCGCTCTACACATTATTAGATTTCCCCTACCGTGCCAAGACTGGACAAGTGAAGGCATGTCATTGCATCTGAAACTGTGTTAGATAGAACCAGAAACATATAATGGTGTGCCCATGCGCATCTTATCTCAGTCTCTTATTTTGTGACTTCAATCATTTTGTATCTACTCTGAATGGCCCATTTAAGTCAATAAAATTACTTGCTTATTTATAAGTCAATGGCACTTTAGACATTTCACACATCTGTATTACTAACAATTGCATGTTTACATCTGAAAAACCTTTCATTGGTTGTTAAATATGTGTATGTCAATTCAACGGAGACGACTTAAGCTCGTTCTACTCTAGTTACCCAGTAAAATCTTTGATTACATCAATATATATTAATCTTGTAAATTTAGCACCAGTTTGTTTTTCACACACCTCGAATAATTTTCACAGCTCATGATTACCGCTGGACTGCTTACTGGATTAAAAAATAAGTAACACATTTGGAACAAAGTCTCCTTCGCAAGCTGCATGCAGAACAATTAATCGCAGACATTTCCTTCTAGATTATATTACGCCAATTTCCGTATCTGATTGATAGCAAGCACTGTGTGAAGCACTGAAATAAGTTTTGCCGAAATACACTATTACCCTATGAGCCTTACTATAAATATGTCTGCTCCAGATATCTGACTCTCCAAACTGTTAAATCAGGCGGATCAATCAATATCTTATCTTCCTCTTGTATTTGTACTTTTCCGGCTAAACTCAAAGTTCTTTAACAATTCCTGTAAATATTCCCTGCTGCAGTTCAAAACACGTACCGTCATCTTAAGAAGCCTTCTTTTACTCTATCGAAATTCGGAACAGTTTTACACGTAGCATAAAATTCATGTACTTTTCTACTCACAACAACATATGTAAAATTGTCTACTTCAGTTAACTTCCTACGTAATGTTTTCTTTCCATTAAGTAACTTCTGTTTCAAGACTCGTCTCTTTAACAATGTTATAGGCCTACGTCAGTTAGCGAAATTTTTTTGTTCCCAGAAATTATGTTGTTAAATTATGTATAATAACTTGCTTGCCCCCCCAAAGCAATGCTCAGAGTCAGCAAACTTACATGAGACCAATCCCTTCCCTTTTCCCACGACTTTGTGAAGTGACTGACCGCTGGCACTTGGGGTTTGCAAAGGATCTTTTGCCTGCTATCCCATTATAGAATTAAATTAGCACACAATGTTTTCGTAGTATTACTTTTCTATAGGAATTTAAGCTACAACCCTGTAATTTTATTTGTGCAAAACACGGCATATAGTGAAGCAAAGACTTTCTTTCTATTTTGCGAATCAGGTTGGTAGTTTTCCCGTACAGAGGTCTGAAGGGTTCCAAAATATGTTTCTGAAAGAGAAACTGTATATAGTCCAGTCAAGTCAGACATGGAAAAGGGTTCATGCTTCAAAAAATTAAGTAAATATATTTCTTTAGTATGTGTTTAGGGCCTACACCAATAGTAAGAAACCAAGTTTGCCGCTTTGAAATACCTGTGTTCCTGGCGTAGTAGTAAAAAAACAACACAATTTTGGCACTATTTTCTGTTTTTGGTAATCCCAAAGTATGCAGTTGACAGAAAATATTAACATAATATTTTTTAAACTAGAAACAAGTAGCTACAATTTGAGCCGTAAGTGATCTCTGCACGATTGTTAGTCTCAGAAACACAGTACTTTAAACACAGACAATTTTCCCAAAAAGTGAAAAATATTCATTATGGTCTCACATTTTGTAAAATAACATCAAAAGTACTCATTCCACGACAAAAGCCATAAAAACCAAATTTTAAGTAAATTTAATTATCTTTCCTTTTAGCACCTGTGCCCCCAATGGTTCTTCCAAAAATGTCTGATAGGATAAAAATAATAACAAAAAGTTGAATTTGGAAGAAATACATGTAAACTGTTAAAAAAACTGTTCAGGTTGTTTACCTATTAATAAAAACCTTATTGTAAAATCAAGATATTTATGTCATGTAGACCGTGCTTAGTATCCTTAGTAATCATATTTAAAATTTCCTAATTTTTAAAAGGAAAAGGTTTGAAAAAAAAAAAAAAAAAAAAAGGAGTTCCTCTTCCCTGTTGGTAGGGTGGACTGTTGCAAACTCTGTGCTAAGGTCACTGTCCTCGTCGTCTGAATCCTCAAGTTACAGTGCAGAAGCATTTGTGCAAGATTTAAGCAATGCCTATATACTAATACAATGTGTTGGCAAAGCCAACCAGATGGGGAAGCTCCAGGAAAAACACTGTGGCCGTGTTTGACTGCAGTAGCGGCGAGGAGCAAGGTATACGTCTGGACGAAGAGTGGACATTGGGTCTCGCTCCAACTCTAACCAGAAAATATGTAGTCATCTCAGCGATCTCCGTAAATTAAGGTGGGTGGCGACAACATTACTTAAGCCACAACACTCGGGCTGGACTTTGCAAGTGCCTTGTGAAACATATTTTGAATAAGCTGAGCACATTCTCGATGACTGAACTGAGTAGGGTTTACAACGTTTCTGTAATAGTGGGCTATAAACTATGACATTTTTTTCAATAAAGGCACCGGTGCACAAATAACATAAATCTGAGTATGGAGAGTAATTTTGGATTCATTATAATAAATTTATAGTTTTCTTGATTACAACTGTCGTGTCTCTGTTTACATTATACATCAGAATAGTATTCCAGTTAATGACCCTTCCGGCGATTTGCCCTTCTTGAAGTATTACGTGTAGAACTCAATGTAGAACTATTAGGAGCGAGGCAAGTGTGGTATCCACCACGCAAGGGCACGTCCCACAACGGCAACAGGAATATTAGGTAGTGAAGACGAAATTTCACAAGTGGAAGATGACTTGGTCATAGAAAAATATCCACTTATCAATGAGGCAGAGGGGTTACATTTCCTGGAAAGTATTTCTTTGTGTTATAGAAGTGTTTGCTACAGTTGTTTGCACTCTGTTCTAAATGGGGCAGTATTGTTTTTAAGGTTAAACCAACAGTAAAGAGTAATTACAAACTGTACTAACGGGCACAAAGTTGAATAGCGATCTCAAAAAATGTAAGCCTAACATCTATGTACTGTAGATATGCGGTTTGGCTTATACTGTATTTAAAAAACTTTTCGGATAACAAGAGGTTATGCTTTGTGTCACACACTGCTTATTATAATACTGAAAAGAAATATGTAAGTGCCACTATCACAGCCCTGGGTTCAGTGCTAAGTTTGTTTCATACATAACAATGGATGTTAGAAGTGGTGAAATAGTTGATTTCATCATATTGCAAAACATTTAAGTGGATCGTGAACTCAAAAAACCAGCACGTGACATGTTGTTACAAAGACTAACATTTTAATGTGACTCTTTTTGTTTCCGACAGACATAAAGGTAGGCCCTATAAGTAAATTAATGAGAATGAAGTAAATCAATAACTCACGAATCCGACTTGTAGCATATTTTAAAACTACGCGCAAAAAAAATTGAAAACAGTACAGTAGTAAATAAGTAAGATTTAATAACTTTGTGGAGTTCAAGTATAACAAAGTTATAAAAAGATGCATGATTAGAGATGAAAAAAATGTATACAACCAAACAATCCCGATCACCGTCTTTTATATTCTGTTTTGGACTATAAACAGTTATTTATGCCTGGTGGACGGGTAAAAAAAACCCAAACAAAACCATTTCAGTTATAGTGGTATGATCACATGGATAATTCTATCTATTATGGATTCCAACAACATAAAAAAGAGACAAACCAGGTACAAAAATTAAGTATTAGAAACCACTCAAAAATGGGTACCTGCATATAATTACAAAAAAAAAAACACGAGTGGCAGAGTGAGTGATGAGATATAAGTCTGTTTAGAGTGACATGATGTGAATACGGAACGGTACCGAAATGATGGGGCGGGGGAAATGGGATATTCTGACAATACCCGCCGACCAGCAGCATCATCTAGCATGATTCCAACATGCAAAAATCCAGGGACCGACCCCGCCAGAGAATCAAACCTGGATCGTCTTGGTGGGAGGCGAGTTCTCTGACCAACAAGTGTAATTTCCGTGGCTGTAGATGAATTGTCCTTATAACTGAAGAGTGAGCCATATGTTGCTACAATCATACCAAATTGCATAGCAAGCCTGCCTCGAGTGGAGTTAGTCAAGAACAACCACAGTAATTCTAGATTTATTAACAATTTCTAAAAAAGATATTGTTGCGTGCCATGTTCCTGGAGGCCAGTGGTCGGCGGCTGTTTCGTAACACCTTGAGGGCTGGCCGATGACTCAAAGCCCGGGTGGCTCATAGTGGGAAAACCGCCGAAACTACGTCATAGATGCCTGTCCCAACTGCGTCTTAACCCTTCGAGGGCGGCCGACGTGACTACGAGCTCATCCGAAACATGATGA